>JARDUL010216410.1:0-18320 GCA_030265205.1 Dirona pellucida
TGTTTTACATTGTGAAGCGCCGCTGAGCACTCCAGGGTGAAAGTTGAGCGCTATACAAATTCATTATTTACATTACAATTTGGGTTTTTTCACATGACAATAATAGGTAGGAGCTACTAATAGTCCCCAATCCCTTCTACTCCATTTTGATTTAGTGTGCGATTTTACAGTGGAAAAATGTAGTCAGGCCTGGATAAAGCAATAACAACGTTTTCACTAAGCAGCAATGATGCACTGAAATAGATTTGATTGTTCTAATGTCAATTTTTGAGAAAAACAATGAACAAGTGCAATTGAAAAACATGGAAAGCTGACATGTGCATGACTAATACAATATGATAATGAAAGGTTGATTTTTCAAATACATCCCCTTCACAAAATGAAAAATCATTAGGTAAATTGTTTGAAGAAAGGCTATTCACTACATTTTTCAAGGCGATGCATTTTCGACAAAAAAAAACTGAATGTTTTAGTATAATAGCTTATGTACATGTGACAGAAAGTGAACATTTCTAAATAATTATGTTTATTTGTATTATTTCACTAAGACATATTGCAAATTGAAGGTGAAAGCATTGGCTAAGTAAGCACGAAGGAAATTTAAAAAATAGGGTTTTATTTTGTCCTTGAACAAACTTTTGTAATCTTGTCAACTTGAATAACATGCAAGAGATGGCACATAAACATGAATAAACAGGAGAAGAAAAAACAACTATTCTATATAAATAAATAAATAAATAAATAAGATGCAAGTAGGCTAAATAAAGAAAAAAAAAGAAATTGAGTTGAGTAAAATGAGACTGAAACATTTAACGATGAATGGAAATTGTCCAGATACTACCTCCAAAACATCCTCCCCAACTTTAATATCTTCCTCACTCCAAACACTCTCAGGCTGTTGACATCAAAGGGTACGCAAGCATAAAAGTTTAAAGTATGAAATTGTAGGTAATTATTGTATAAAGTGTGTTTTCAACAATCATACATCATATAGGCAAGAGTGACTTTATTTGAAATCACAGAAATATTTTAAGAAACGAACAAATTTAGATTGATTGTTTAATAAAGAAGATATCAGACGAAAATTATGCAGAATTATCAATCTGTATCTGTATCTGTATCTGGAAATACACTCAAAAGTGGTTCACTACTGAGCGTTGGTTTTCGAGGTAAAAGGGGAGGAAACGGATAAATTAAATTATACCAAAGCAAATAGCATTCATTTCATTGCAAGTCTTTACATTTTAAGTCAATATTTTCCTGATCTACAGGTCCTCACTCCCTCACACCCCCATCCCCACCCCCATCCCCCACCCCCATCCCACCCCAACCCCAGCTATGTTTTACTTGTGATTGTTTCTTGTTCATTGTCGCTTGACAAAGGCCTTTGGTCGAAACGCCGCTGTTTTGTGCTGTCTATCATCGAAGCTATTCACATACTCCAATTTTTACATTTTGGCTCATCTCTTCAAATTGGACAAATCTTACAGCCACTATATTCAGCTCTTGTAGACTTATTCCATCAGACTCTAATATTTTTTTCATTTCATACATTATCAACTCAATCAACTAAAACAACTTGTGTATAGGACGGAGGTGTGGTGGCCGAGAGGTTAAGACATTGCACAAACCATGCCAATGATTGGGGGTTCGAGTCTGGCTTTTGACCTTTTGACATTGTGCTTTTCCTGGAGCAAGAAAACTAAATCCTATTGCCTACATTGCGGCGCTGCACTGCGGCGAAAGCTCGGGTTATTTTTGTCTTTTTCAAAATATACCCTAAAGACAAAGTGCCCTTGCAAACAAAACAAAGACAATTTTTATTTCATTTTGTAAGAGTGAATGGGGATTGGGCTCTGGGAATAAACCAAATAATACTTTAATACTATCATCAAAACAACTCAAGTGGGTGAGATGATAAAACATCATTTTAATAACCAACAAACGTTTGGGGTACCAGAGTTAGCTCAGTCACATCAGACACAACGACATCATGTAGTAATAATAAGACAAACGTTTAGGTTATCAGAACAATGGTACTTTACCTTATATATGACTTTTTGCTTTGATACTCCTTCCTTTGAAATCCTGGAATGAAGAAAGACATAAACATAGGCTTGAATAAGTGTAGATTAATAGATCCATTTTTTAGAAAGCAGTGTTATTTACGAACTGAGATTACAATCCTTGAAACAAAATATCACAGACCAAAACTGTTGCAGACTTACTATACTAAAACAAAATGCTAGACATTTGAATTGCTTTATGTCACAATTTGGATCTTACTACTTTACACAAAATATTTTTTTAGCTTCTTTCCTGTATATTTTTTTCAAATTGAATGCTTTAGAAATAATTGTTTGTTTTTTGGGGGGTTTTTTTCAAGTAAGACGGTAAAAAAAAAATTCCCACTGTGTTGAAATAAAGTATTATCTTATCTTATCTTATCTTAAAATCTATTATTATCATTCTCTGCATTTTCGTCTTACCCAGACATTCTGGACACGCCCTCTGATATCCTGCTTGGCCGTGCATTGAATCCTGCCAGTGACAAATTGCAGGATAATTCATTGATAATCATAATACATGCTTCTTAGAAGGGATCGAATGTATTGAATAAAATATATGATAATAAATAAAAATAGATAAATTCCCTTTATTCATCCCAGGGGGAAATTTGTCTTTGGGGTCTATTCCAAGGGTAGACCTTAATAACCCAGTCATCAGTCGCAGTGCAGCACCACAATTGGGATCAAAGATTCAAACCCAAGCGACTTAACAGCTGCACCATCAAAGAAGAGCATACCAGCATACCAGCGTTACAATTCATGAAAAATGCCATTAATAGATCAAAATGCATCCATAATGGAACAAAAACTAAATCAAACATCTCCTTTCCTTTCTTTGAACGCAAAGTAAATAATAATATATATAATCTGTCAGACTCATGCCTGCCAGAGCTTAATGTGTATTTAGTAGCAAGTCTAAAATTAAGTCAGACTTTTTGTTTTCTTACCAATTAGCAAAAAAAAATATGTATAAATGTTGAATATTCCATTTATAGCGTTGTTTTTGTTGTTTATCGAGTCCCCTTTATACCGCAATAAACAGTGTAAGGGCCAGCCATATGTCAAGCTCTGAAGGGTGCACATGACAAATAGAAGTAAATCCAAATGTTAATGAGGACTAACACCACTCATCACCTAATACATGGCTAGAAAGACTGCATCAGGAATTAAAGACGAGCAGATGATCAGCCCACTGTGTCATTTAAAGCGTAACGATTATAATATTTAGAGGCTTACCTTCTTCACTTGAGGCTCTAAATTCCCTTTCAGGCAACTCAGCTACTAAATCAGCCAGGTTACTTGTGTCTAAAATTGGCATTTGTTCTTGAATCTGACAATTCAAATACAAAATTGAACAATTAAGGAATCCAAAATTTTGGTAGGTTAGATATATTATAGCCTTGAATTCCTGTACAAGTACAGGCTGTCAGACTTTACATTATTCATCCCCCGGCAGTCAACATATAATGTGCTCAGTAGTGCTGCGCACAAGGCAAGGCAAAATAAATATTCATGATCTAATACACCAAGTTGTCAGTAAAAGTATAAGCCAAAAGAATATCACATTTATCATAATATAGTAAAAGGGGGCGCGATGGCAGAGTGGATAAGCATTGCACTGTAACCTGGGCGACCCATGGTTTGAGTCCTGCTTCAGGCATTTCGTTTTTTCCTTGCGCAAGATTATTAACCCCTGATTTGCTCACTTGGACAACATGGGTGATTCCTGTTGACATCAGGCTAACGCTTGATGGGTTATCTTTAATCCTTCTTAGGAATGCCTAGGAGATGGCACCATACCATACCGCGCGAAAGTCTGAATATCTATTTTATTTCTATATAGTACAACATTGGTCTTAATGGATTACAGGCAAGTCTTAACCTCTTTGCCACTGTGTCTTCACTGAGATGACATGATGGTGAAATCAAATCTCATTCATTACAAAAGAAGGATACAAACACTGCAGGCTGATTAGATTGTTAAAATCTCAAAATCAAATTATACTAAATATTCATTTTAAGCCTCTGACTATCAAATTCACAGGAATTTGCGTTTTTCAAAATACATTCTATAAACGATCTCAAGAAAAAAAGGAAAGTCATTCACTTACGGCTCGAATTTCATGATCTATGGTGTGTACTCTTGACTTCTGTTGTTTGGATTTAGGTCTGCTTGCCTCCAGCTGAAAACAAATAAAGGAGTAAATACAAATTATCAATCTTTTCAGACCTTTAGCTTAAACAAGAGGAAGAGGGTAGTGGGGGGGGGGGGAAATCTATGAAACTATTACCCCTGGTCCCCCTCCCACATTGTATCGCGAGTAATAATAAAGTCAGTCTATATTTCACACTTAAACGAACACGTTGTTGCCTTTGTTATCTGTATTGTTGATATTCTTATATTGTACCTATAACCATTGCATATATATTACAGAGGAAGAGAAGAAAGGGAAAAAAATGAATAAATGCAATCTTATCTCATTCAAACCAATTCCATTGGCACTTACGATAGATTGGTAGGTGATAGCCTTTTTTGCCTTATGTCTCCTTGGTGACGACCTTTCGGAAACAAAAACCTCTTGGTCCTCTCCCTTATTGGCTGATCTCATGTCGTTAACAATATACCGTCTAATCTTCAAGACATTAAACCTAGAGAAGACAATGAAAATAAATGTTGTTCACTCTTTTTTTTTCAGAGGAAAATAAGCAATGGCAGAAACATCATCATTAATACTAATAATTACTTATAATGTTTGTTTCACGAGTGTTGAGGAATGGTGATAAAATTCAAATCACCACAATAGAAATATATATTGTTTTAATATTAGAATACAATTTAAATATGTTTTAATAAGATGCAGATTGCCGTAACAAAACAATACATAGCCGGTTGTCTTTGGATGCAAATAATCTCTCAATGAGATGCTAACACACCCATGGTAAAATAAGAGAGTGTGCTGCTCTCATGAAGTATTTAAAGATTCTGACACAGTGGATAGATCATTGTCTTGTCTTAAATTCCAATCCATAGAGCTACTAGTTCTAATATTGGTCAACAATAGTGGTTTGGTGGGGTTAGGTGGTGGTGGTGGGGGGGGGGGGGGTGACTATCTACAAATTTGGATCTTTTTCCTTTTCTCAAATTCTCAAACCTATATACTTGCGCATGCAAGTAGCTCTTATGAGATCATGTGCTGGGTACCAAGCAAGGAATAGATCACACAAACAAACACACACACACACACACACACACAAAACAAACACAATCACACTACAAAGAAAGAATAAATCAAAGTACTCACAAGTCATTGGCTTCCAGGGCCAGCTGTGCCTTCAATCGACTCATGTTTGCAGGACCACTGAACACTCCTCTACTGTTCAACACTGGAGAAAAGAAACATTTGTAACAACTACAGTCAACTCCATTTTAATTGAAACAATTTGGTTAAACAGCCTCTTAATTACAACTTTTTCTGAAAAACAGAATATTCTACGTATCTTTTTCAAAGCTTTACGAAGCTTATCACTTGCTCCACAATGCCCAACAGGTGGATTGCATTGATTTTGTAACCCTGTTGCTATAGACTAATTTACTAATTTTACACATACCCCCTCCCCCCCCCCACCCACCCCCCGGCCTATCCAGAAGTGTGACATATTGTTACTCTATCCCTTTCACACACAGAAACCGAGATAAGCACTGGCTCTGCGGGCTTCAAGACTCTTAAGGACTTGCTTTGAAAATGTGAGTAAATGTTCACAATTTGAAATCTACCTGTGTTGCAAGTCATGATAATAGTCATATTATGTAAATAATTACCTTGAGCCTTCTCCAAATAATGATTGAACAAATGTTCACACACAGTCACGATGTGAACAGCAATTCGTCTGTTGAGTTCTTTATTCTCTCTTGGTGTCTGAAAAGTATCCAATCTTCATATTTCATATCATTTCAAATTCAAATCGTATTCCCTTTGTAATCCTTCAATTCACATTATCTATTGGCAATGATAAGAAAGGTGAAGATTTATGCTGAAGACACCAGAGGTACTAACTTTGATCCCCACAAGATGAGAATATTTTTCAGATTATAAATTATCAGTCGGCTTATCGGAAATGTACGTATGGTGCCTAGTTTGAAACATGATGATTTGTTATTAAAATAACTGCGTCGCCTGGCTCTATGGGTAGTGGAAGAACTCAGATGGGACGACGAAAAACAGGAGGTCCTGCATCTACTCTAGACACGCCAAATAACCCACAGCAGCTGCAAAATTTGTTAGAGAAGACTTATGGCAGCTGTCCTGGCAAAATTGAAATCCTACCCACTAGACACTGTGGGTTGATCACATGCTTGTCCTAGATTCTTGATCCAATGAACTTCCAGTTCTATACTCCATAGAGCTGCTCCCTACACTGTATTGATATGTAAAAGGGAATAGATAATGATAATGATGTACATTTACATAGCGCAAATTCACGATCATCACCAAGCTCTAAGCGCTTTACAGTAGCACATTTTCCTCGGGATAAAAAAAGAAAGAAAAAGTAATAGTAGTGGGATGGCAAAGTGTTTGACAAAGGAAGTGATTCAGTACCAAGAACGGATCATCTATCTGTTTCCTTATGTCGGGCCAGATTCCAAACACTTCTCCCATGATGATGGCAGCCTGGGGAAAAACAACAAGAAAGCAATTATGTTTACATGGATTGTTTACATGATGCTGGTGTTTGTAATACTACATCTAAACTTCAAGCCACACCTCAAGTCTTATTACAGGTAGACAAATATCTAAAATATGGACCCGATATTGAAATTTTTTGAATCTAAATAAATGTCAGCAAAGGCGTGACATTTAACAAACATCCGTTCTGAACTTTGTAAGAATATTGATGTATGTACGTTAACTAAAAATTGCTTTTAATTTGAAAACAAGATCATACCAAATTCTTCTGATCCTCGCTTGACATATGTGGGACGTCTGCTTTGGCCATGATTCGTCGTCTAACATATCTGGCCATTTTTTCCATACTTTGAGGCTGGTTCTTGATTTCTTCCTGGTTAAAAAAAATCAAGTTTTTGATTAGGTAAGAATTGAAGATATCAAATTATTATTTTTTTAAGAAAGAAAGAAAGAAAGAAAAAGCAGAACAAAAACACAAAATAATAAATATAGCATGTTTGAACAATTATACATTTTTCTTCTATTTTGGTTCTCAAAATAATTAAATCAAGCAAGTGGTCTCTTTTGGCAAAGCGTTTACAAAAAGGCAGAAACAATTACAACAATCTTTTGACATGTTAATTCTCACAGAAGAATCACCAAATTTGCAATATTTTGCTGTTCGTTTTCCTTCTCTCATTTCTCATATTTATCAATTGTTGGTGGTATAACGAAATTAACATGAAAGCAATTTTTCGTGTCTCAAATGAGACTCCCTTTCGACATTTTGACATCATTTGAAAGGTCTTCTTTGTTCTCAACTAAATAATGAGGATTGTCCATCTCACATTCATTGATAGTCCAACATGCTACCGAGGGTGACAAACATCTAATTGTCCAAGTCACAGTGTAGAAACAGGAATATGCAAAAGCTCTATATGCCTCAAGGCTCGACAAGACTTACTCTCTGGATGTTAACATCAATCTAAAATGTAACGGTTACCTGTAACATGGACATAATGTGCACTTACATCAATTGGAGTTACAGGTCTTTCCAGCTGAAGGGGGCTTGTATCAGGAACTATTAAAAGATTGTTTCAAATGTGATTTTGCAATGTAAAGTGATGTGACAGGTAATATAAATTAGATAAATAAAACAAAATATCAAATAAGCGATTGTGAATGAAGCATCCGGACCTTGAAAAATTATTCTAAACATTATCAAGATGTGACTTTGTATATGTTGATATGATTGACACCTATAAGTGAAAAGAGAAAAAAAAAAAGAAATGACATAGAATACATTGTATGTTTGTTGTCAATTGTCTTGCGAATGTGAACATGCATGATTCAACGAAAATGTGATTTACACTAATGATTCAAAACAACAGATCTAAAAGTGATAGTGAACAAAGTATGTCCGATTACCTCTATTTTTAATGCAAAAAAAAGATTCATTCAAACGACTAGATAAAATTTAAATCCAACTACATCAATAATTGGACAGACAACAATGAACTCAAGTTTTCTTATTCATACACAACACTGAAGGGAAACTCACCATCCTCATGGGTGAAGGGTGCAAAAAGTGACAAAGGTCCGAGCACCTTGTCAATTCCCCTCTGTAAATCGTGCTGCAACGGGGAAAAAAATCAAACATAAACGGGAGATAAAGACCCAATATGATAGTCATATCATATGACATATATATGACATTATATGACATTATATGACATATATGACAATATTACATTTTTTTTCTTAATTTCCCATTGAGAAGCATTTCTATTCTGTTGGTATTAGCCAAAGTAAAATCTCTGTATTATAATCATGTTTTTGTCTCATACATTAATTTCCTTCTCTTTTGCATTAAAGCTTGTTAAGTCTCTAATTTTCACAGGAGATGTGCTATCAAAAATCAAATTAAAAACCAGAGATCGTATGGCAAAAAGAAAGTATAGTAGTAACAGCAAGATCTGAGTGGCATGTTCATCAATCAAAATATTCATTTTTTTCAGCATTTTTATGTGCATCTGAAAATACTGCCAATTGATGTAATCAGAAGTATATATTTAGAGATAGTCCATTCTTTTAATAATCACATTTCACTTTTAAATACATACATCGAAAGAACAATCAGTTATAAGCCAAATATCTGCCATTATAAAATGCATTTGATATCATATTATTATATGAAACAATTTTTAATTTGATCACAACACACCACAATTCAAATGTTACCTGATCGAATCCAGCTCCACGGAGAGGGTACATATCATTAACCTTTTCAGGTTTTTCATAGACTGGCTTGCCATATTTTGGCAAATTACCAAAGTCAGAGGTGTTCTTGATTGAACTGCGTTGTAACCTCTCTCTTGAAATTGTTGAAGAAGGCATCTTTAGAGGATTAAGATAATCTGAAGAAAAATCAAATTGATCAGCAATTGATTTCATAATAACTCAAACATAAATAGATAGATAGTCTATCATGAAAGTTGTCCAGTTTTCCTTTCAATTTCATGTGTGTCCAATAAACAAATGTGATTTTTTCTTTGATTTGGCATATTTTGACATAAATCTGAACCTTAGCTGTTAAATAAAATCATAATATAGTTATAGTTATAGTCTAACACTAACATAGCTTGTAGAAGTAGCAGGACCCATCATTGATGATGTCATAATAAAGATCAATTTAATTTAATTTGTTAATTAAATTTTTACTCAGACTGCATCCCTTCATTCTTTTTATTATCATCATTACATTATCTTCATCATTATCATAACCATTATCATCACCATCATTATCATCATCATCATCACCATCATCATCATCATCATCAACATGCAAATCATGATAACATTTCCCATCCATCATATTCATATCTATTTTGATGGGAGACAATGGCTTGTTTGTTTGTTTGTTTGTTTGTTTGAGCTATTTGGTATATAAAGCTTAAGTTAGGGGTCTGACATTGAAATGAGGGATAAAAATGTGTGGTTTCATATTGGGATTTAACTCTACTAAGTCTAGCTATAGTAATATCAATAATAATAACCATCATTTATTATTGACATTGTGTGTGTGATTGATTGAAATGAATACAACACAATCAATAAAAATTCAATGATAATAATAATATTGATAATAATAACAATGCACTTTTCAAAACAATGTATACACCTTAAAGGTCAAATATGAGTTGGACTCTATATAGTGTACGAAGTCAATGCATTATCCATTCTATGATTGCACTCATATATTTTGCGAGACTTCTTGGATCAGCTATGCTCAGGAAGTGTCCACCTTTGAGAACTCGACGCCATTCGTTGTGTTGCTAAGAACAACATTGATTTGTTTCCGGGTCGCAATTTGGTAAGGTAGATAACTCCAAGAAAATAATGTTCATTGAATAAGTTGAAAAGTAAACAATGAGGTGACGAGCTACTTTTAATACTTTTATAAGTAAGTAAGACTCCGGAAAATAAAGTAAGGTCAGCTACGATATATATGTTTTCTATCTGTGTTATTTTTCATACCTATGTAATCTCTTTAATAGGAGCAGTTTTGTTCTGTGGTCCAGTCGCATTTTGAGTCCCAGCAATACTTTACCTTTATTATTTATAATAATAATAATAATAATATTAATATGTTATATTGTAAACTAATAATACTAATACTAATAATACTAATAAAGTTAAATTATTAACAATTAACTGAAACTGGAATTGGAATGAGGGCTGCCGCCAGAGCCAGAGATGGTGTATGCAAAAAAAAGGGGGAAATGGTATATGTGTGAGTGTATAACTTCTAATTCTAATGTAAAACAAGTAACAAACGAAAAAACACAGTCAATTGTCCGGCCACATAGTCATAGATCTCACTCTCACTGTTACTGTTACTCTTCTGAAACTACTTTTGTTGATTAAGCTGTTTTATGAATGTGTTTGTTGGTTGACGAAGTCGTTGATATTTGAATTTAATCACCATCACACAATAATAGTGACCAACCCATGTTTAATATATTATGGATTGGTGACATCATGGCCATGGTAATCCATTTTTTTTCTTTTATATTTAAGATCATGGACCCCACTGCTATGCTGACATTAAAGCCGATTGGATACATGAAGTCTGTTTTCCATTTTAAAAATGGAACCCCTAGGCAGTCGTCTTTGTGTGAAAATGCAAGGGGAATACTGACCATTGAAAAATCAGTTTTCAACAACCCGGAGCATTCCCTGGATGGCCTCCAACACTTTTCACATGCTTGGTAAGTTTAAGTGGCATTGATGTCATTGTATTTAATACTATGACTATGATAACATAGTGCTTCTCTGTATTTAACTAATCTCAAGCATATTTGTAGAATTTTAACCAAATTTTGAATCTCATTACAGTGCAACTTCTGGATAACGACACCCCTGAATAACGACAACCCCTGGATAGCGACATTGACCTCTGGTCCTGATTTTTTTTGCTATATATATATATATTAGTAATAAAAACCCCAAAATAGCGACATACATTTTAGTAAAACCCCTGTTTAGCAACATCGATATAGCGATAATCGGCAGTTGACACCGACATCTTGATACAAAAAATCTAGCAAAATAGGCAACCTCGTTTCCGACTAGCATTATCTCGTACTCTTAGTCAATGACAATACACATCAGAGTGACAGCGTAACTATTAAACCCTTTGTCAACAGGATAAATACACATTCTAACGTGGTTGGGACGTGTCTTATCACAGGCACTGGTCCACGCATCGCATCGTTATATTCATCTTGTAAACCTCAGAATAACGACATAATTTTCCAGTCCCGGGCGATGTCGTTATCCGGAAGTTGCACTGTATATTGTTTCCATTTTTTGTGAGGAGAGTGAGAAAATTGTATTTTATCAATTGATTTAGTTTTTCTTTATTTTTTTTTATTATCATTTTAAGCAAGTACCATCACGTACAAACATAAAAGAATCTTATAAAATTTATAAAATGACACATTTTTTCTGCAGCCTTAGATATGAAAAGAACTTTGTAAATTTTGCCAAGAATGCCGATATTTAGAATTAAAATAATTATTAATTTTGATGTATCGTTTTGATAATAAATTTTTTTTAAATTTCCTTTTCCTTTTCTTGACACAGGATTCTTTTCATGTTTCACAAGAATAACAACGCACACAGGAAAGCAAAAGTGAAACCACCTCGTCTTGATGGTCAGAGAGTGGGGGTGTTTTCCACCAGGTCTCCGTACCGACCCAATAACGTTGGCCTGTCCTTGGCTAAGATTGACAAAATACAAGGTATCACAGCTGGATTTTCTCTTGATACTTTTCAGTTTACATTACCTTTTTAAATATAAAAAAAGATGTGACTTGTAGTAGCTTTTTTGTCTTTTTTTTTGTTGTTGACATAAAAGACCTTTGGGACCACGGATGAGTATTCTCATCACAGCCTGTCATCATTTGAAAGGACCATAGGCGAGTATTCTTGCGAAAAGGTTTAATTTTATTCGACCCCACCTAACATTTCAGTGGGCACTGATCATCAATGTTTACTTTCATCTTTTCGAAACTAGGTAATTTGAAGTTTCAATTGACGTTGGCTGTGTGCAAGGAAGAAAGCAGAGTGAACGGAAATTTCAGCATCAAGTGTAATTGTTTTGTATACAAATTATATAAGACCATGAAAAGTTGCCTTTATTTTTTGGCAATAAATATGTATCTATCTTATCTTATCTTATCTTATTATCTGATTTCAGGTGCCTCAATTCATTTCAGCGGCATAGATATATTGGATGGTACTCCAATCATAGACATCAAGCCTTACATACCCGACTATGACAGACCAACAGTAGGGAATGAGTCATCTTCAAACATGTTTCCTCTACCAGCATCAGATTCTTCAGAGGAAAACATGAACATTTCTTCAACTGATGGGACCAAAACCATAGACGACGCACATCTTACAGAAAACAGTGATTATTTAAGTGACCCTGACACTACATCCAAGGCATTTGCAGCCAAGAAAAGGGAATTTAGGTTAAAAGGTGATACTCAAACGAGTACTGGAGTGAAATTCAGTGATAAAGAATCAGTGTCATGTGCGGCGGTTTATTCTACATTTTCAGATACTCCTCGTGACAGTGTAAAGGAAGGTTTATACACGTTGTCAGCAGCTTTAGGTAAGGCAGGAACCACTTTAAAACAAGGCTTTGAAAGCAGTAATTATTGTGGAAATAGTAATGAATCAAGTGGTAGGATAGAAACATTAGCTACAAGTAATCTGACTGGGTCTAGTCTTCAGTTGGAAGATGTAGCCGGAGATGATGAAGGGGACGAGGATGATATCTTGGACTTTCTAGTTGGGGATGTGATATGTAGAGCAGCATCAGATGTGCTTTTGACTGACAATGACAATGTAAAGGTGAAGAACTCTTTTAAAATTGACAGTGATAAAAATTCTGATAAGAAGAAAACAGTGCCTATTAATGATGGGAAAACAACTGATGGGAATTTTGTTGATAAGAGTGATTCCGCAGTTACTGCCCCTTGGTTGTCAAGCCCACCTGTCACAAAAGTTCGGGTCATTTTTTCAGTTGAAGCCCTTCAGCAACTTCAGGGTTTTCATTCTGATGCTGCAGATCCTCGTTTTAAGACTGAGATGTTGTCCACTCCCGAAGATGCTAGGAATGCAATAACCAGCATCTTGCACGAAGAGCCTCGATCTGTGTACAGGCGTCAGAAATGCCAGAATAGTGTATATTTTTTTGCACTTGATGTGCTGCACGTCACATGTTGGTTCGACGGCGATGCAGTGACCGTGCTACGCATTAAGCCTGTAGCTGATGTGCCTCAGTTGCAAGAGAAAGGAGCAGTTGGGAAAATTGAAAAGGATAAGCATTAAAATATTCTGTCAAATGATATGGTCTACAATTGTTATTGTTCATGTGATGTTTTAAAATGTGTTTGTGTGTCATAAGTTCTTGTTTATTATTGTTTTCATTTTTTTCTATTATAAAAGACAAAGATAATGATGAGAATATAGTCCCATATCCCTGTACAAGTGCAATCTCACAGACTTTACATCATTCATCACCCAGCAGGCTGTGTCATTCAATATCCACCTCAAATCCCATAGGGAGCACACAGTAGAGAAGTCTGTTAGGCTCATCATGCTAACGGACTGACACTATCGTTCTCTTCCTGTAGCTGGGTTGTCATTCACTCTGGAGTCCAGTGAGAACAAAATTTGTAAAGAGTCTTTCCCAAGAAGGCAACGATGGTATCTTTAGTCAGGATTCGAACCAGGGATCTTATTGTCTCAAAGCATTTATCCCATTTACTCAGCCTGGGAGGTAATAAATTATGAAAGGTTTGTGATGCAGACTATAAAACCTATCTTTTCATCCAAAATCATTTTAATAGCACCAAATGCAAATCACTGTTCAATATGAGAAACGCCGACTATCAGTGCATTGCTTCCCTTGTGACTTCTCCTCCTCAGCCATAGAAACAAGGGGAATAACTACCAGGAGATGAGTTCAAAAAGGAGACCATTTTGTTTTCATGAGTTCAGCCCCTTGCACTTCATTTATTTATTTTTATTCTGTGGTCGATCTTACACACCCGTCCGTTTATTTATCTAAACATTATAGTGTAGGAAAGTAATGCAGTCTAGAAACATAGACAACAAACAATAACGAGAAAGTGGGGGATTTCCGTCAGCAGGTTGCTGCTCTCAGTTGTATAACTGAATAGTAATAGTAACAGCAAAGTGTTTACTGGTAAAATGTATGGACTTCACGGTACATTGTTGTCCCATTTAGTTTACTGGTAAATGTATTTGGACGCAGTGGGCTCATCACCTGCTCGTCTTTAATTTCTGATGCAGAGTCTTTCTAGCCATGTGTTATGTGATGAGCGGTGAGTCCTCATTGACATTTGGATTTACTTCCATAATTTGTCATGTGAGCTTCACATATGGCTGTCCCCTACACTGCTCATTGCGGTAAAAAGGGGACTCGATAAACAACTTGCTGCACTCATTGACCTGTTACTGTTACCGGATTCTAAGATTCTACGTCATCAGCATCTCTCGTATGAAACAGGAAAAGTTATTTAGATTATTTTTCCCCACAATTTGACCTTTCAACTACTATTCGGGAAGTATGGGATTAAATTAAACTTTGCGTTCGACTTTGAAAGCATTTAGTGTATATCGGTAAATTCCTATTTATTTTGTCGCCTTATTTCCAAAAATAGAACGCCTTTGATTTTTTTTTCACAATTTATACAATATAATACAATTCCCTTTATCAACCTCCCAGGGGAAATTTGTCTTTATGGTCTATTCCTAGAGTATATCGGAATAACCTAGGCGTCAGCCGCAAAGTAGAATCACGGTATTGTGGAAAAAGGAAGTGCTTCCACCGGGATCCGAACTCGCGACCTCTCGAACCAATGGCGAGTGACTTAACCACTGCGCCACCGGCTCCCTCTGTGATTTCCACTACCCGTCACATGTCCAATGCATTATTGTGTTGTCTCTGGTCATATGTTGGTGTAGTCGCCTTACTTTAAATTTCTCATTAAATACCGCATCGTTCTTGTAGGTGGTGCCAGTTGCATGCTTAACAACAAAGATCCGGTAATGGAAACGGATCAAGAATCAAAGACAAGCGGGTGATTATCCCACTAACTTAAAAAATTGGGGACAATCCAATTTTGCCGGAGATCTGTCATGAGTAACAATAACATGGAACCGGGAATGACTACTTGTCACCCTCTGTATGGGACGGTGATCTATCGCGCATCATTGCAGTTTATTAATCTAAATTCATATATAGCGCTTATTCACGACCATCACCATGCTCTAAGCGCTTTACAGTATCACATTTTGCCCCGGGAAAGCAACCGAACATTTGATAAGCCACACGCTACCTGTTAGGCACGAATACAATTTTTGGACTAGGACATCACTGCTTACAACCGAGGGGACCTCCGAATCTAGGGGCCAGCCATATGTCAAGTTCTGAAGTAAATCCAAATGTCAATGAGCACTTACACCACTCATCACCTAACACTTGGCTAGAAAGACTCTGCACCAGGAAGTAAAGACGAGCAGGTGATGTGCCCACTGCGTCCAAATACCTTTACCAGTAAATTGGACAACAATGTACCATGAAGTCCATAATATAAACACTTTGCTGTTACTCTAGTGGTTACTATTCAGTAATAGGGCAACTGAGAGCTGCCACCTGGGCAAATAGAGACTTGATAATGTTGTAAAGTGCTGAGAATAGCTCCACCCTAGGATTCAAACCCGGGATCGCTGCGTGTTAAACTGAAAGCTCCACGATAGCCACAACTAATGCAGCCGCTTAGGAACGCACTAAGTCTTGTTGCCATTTTTAAAAAATGAAATTAGTATTTTTATTTTCTTTTCTTCTTTTATTTTAATTTTTTAAATTCCCATTCATCTTGACTTTGCCATAGAGCTTTGTTATCGTTGTTTGTTATTGTTTGTAAAAGCAACAACGCAACAACAGCTACGTCTAGGCGATGGATTAGTGAAACTCGGCATGAAACGAAAACCTATAGCGTTGGAAGGGATTTCTTTGTTTGCTCAGTCTTTTGTTGAACGAGGGAAGAGTTTTGAAAACGGAAATGAAAAGGGATTTTCCTTTGTTCTTTTAATTCATGAAATGTAAATTTTGTATGATTTATGTGTAAAGCCAAAGCTAGCTTGTGGGTTAATGCCAGCGGTGTTGATCGCGGAATCAACTGCAGTCGCTCAATTGGAATGCCCATGTCATTGGGTGCAGCTCTGTGTTGTGGCGACCCGATAGGGTAGGTGTTGTTATTGTGTCTAAGAAAAACAAACCTCCTGACAATATGAATTTTTCATGTAATTATATTATAGAGTTCGGGAGGATTCCTTTCTTATCCTCAGTACGTTCTGAGGCAATGTCGTGATGTGTTGACGGCAGTGGTGGTGGTGGTGACGTGATACTTACAATAACAGGGGAGGGGGCGAGGGGTTGGGGGGGGGGGTGTATGCCCCCCGTCATCCAACAGTTAATACGCATGTCGAGTATGATTTTGTTAAGGTGTAAAGTATAGATGGGTCTATTTATAGATCGTATCCCCTTACAAATGAATACAGGATTACATTATTCATGTCGAGTGTGGTTTGTTCATAATATATAAAGTTGGGTTTATAGTTCTAGTCTTTGTCCCCGTACAAGTACATACAGGTTTACATACTGTATATCATCTTACTTCCGGCAGATTGTCTAAAAGGCACTACTTAACTTGCCAGGGAGCACACAGAATTGCAGCCTACTACTACTACTACTACTACTACTACTACTACTACTACTACTACTACTACTACTACTACTACTAATACTAATAATAAATAGCATTTATATAGCGCTTATCAACGATCGTCACCATGCTCTAAGCGCTTTAAAGTAGCACATTTGCCCCGGTAAGCAACGGAACACTTAAACACTTAATAGGCCACATGCTGCCTGTTAGGCGCGATTACAATTTTTGGTCAAGGACAAACGTCGCTTACAACCGATAATACTAGACGCATCATACTAGCATGCTGATAATATGGGTCTCTTTCTCTCCATGTAGCCGGCTAGTACTCATTCACGTCGGACTCAAGTGAGGGGGAAATGTTTAAAATACCGGGTGTTTCAAAAAAGGTGTTAGGATTTTAAATATTCGTAATTCAAAAATTAAAGCAATTAGAATTTCAAACAAAACATGGAATCAAAGAATACCCTTTGCGATTTTATATACAGCAATCCTGAATAACTTTCATGAAGGGGTAGCAGAATGGCACTGCTTTGTTTCAAACCGTCACAAAGCAACCTCTTTGAAATTTACGTTCTCTATACAAGGTGTTTCGATACCTTAGACCCCCGCCTGACCAGCCAAACTCAGCATAGAAAGAACAAAACAAATGTAATAGGTATCAACTGCCTTTTTCCGTCGGGTGATTCTTTCAAATCAATAACTTTGCGGGGAAGTCTATCGGTTGTGTATTTGAAAGGAAGCACTATTTTGCCTATCTACTGTATATTCCACGTGCTATAAAAAATAAAATAAAAACGTCGGCGCCTGCCCGTCGGTCTCTATCACAGAATAAATAAATGCACAGAAGCGACAATAGGGGCAATTTGAATTTGAGATAGTGGCCATCACAATACTCAACAAATATGGCGGACGTAACGGTGTTGAATAGCGTTCACCGCCATTTTGGTTTAGTTGTTTGATGATATTCTGTGGTGTGAAAGTTGTGCTATAAAAATACGCAACTGTCGCTTCTGGTCAATGCTTATTCTGTGGTCTCCATCGGTGCTGGGCGTATCCGATGTCAATGTGGAGCACTGTATGACACATAATATTATTTTTTTACGTGATCTGTAAGTGCAATCATGATGATAGGAAAGCTCGGAACTTCAGATCCGTATCATACCAGCCCGGAACAGGGGCCTCCAATACCCCCCTGGGGGGGGGGGGGGGGGGGGGGGGGGGGGGGGGGGGGGGGGGGGGGGGGGGGGGGG
>JARDUL010217520.1:0-18317 GCA_030265205.1 Dirona pellucida
TTCAGAGCTTGACATATGGCTGGTCCCTACACTGCTTATTGCGGTATAAAGGGGATTCGATAAACAAACAAACAAACCAACATTCATTATGACCAAGACTGAGGAGAGGCAAACATTGACCCGTTTGCACAACAGGACGCAATTTGATTTCTCACTTCATCAAATACATTCACTTCTCCCATTTCTTTCCTTACCATCCTTGTCCCAGCATCAAATCCTGCACTGCAAGTGCAAGCATCAAAACTTCTGTATCCAACTAGCGGTTTGGGGATGTGTACAGGTAATATTTCAAGCTCAATTACCGTCGAAATGATCAAACTGTCATGTGAACAACTTTGGCAACATATTTATGACTTTGGCAATGTATTAATGGCGGCAGCTAGTCAGATACGAAAGTTTGAATGCTTGAAGTCAGGATTTGATGCTGGAACAGGAATGTCAAGGAAAGAAACTGAAATTGAAATCATAAAAAGAATGTATGGTAAAATTCATAGGAGCACACAAAAAAACAACAACAAACAAACAAAAGAACTTCCATAAATTTTAACACATTTATTGCATTTCAATTGTGAATATTTATCACATTTGTTTCTGGGAGGAAGTGTGCTTCCCATTCATAGAGAAGTCACCATTCTTTGTCACATCTCCAACACAGGTACATTCCATTATAACCGTGTGAATTATGAATCAAACACAGTGGTTGAGCTTGTTCTTTTTAGCATTTCCCACTGTTACAAAAAGTGCAATCAATATCCTTTTCATTTTGACTTGTGTGAGGGACCATGCCATGAAGAAGCTGACAATGACAAACAAAATGATCCCAGTAAGAGAAGGTCTGCCTGTGTAAATATACATCTCTTGAGTTCCACAAATGACCATCTGCTTGTTCTGTCAATGTTAGCATGTCTTTGGGGACCTGACTTCTTTTAATTCATCAACCAGTCATCTCTTGTCTGTACCCATTACGCCCTCATTTGAGGTTGACGGTTGAGATGCATCTGCAAAGTATAAAGAAATAATAAGAGAAACAATTTGCCAAAAGTGATACAACAGAAAAAAAAGAAAAGAAGAAGACAAATCAGAGAAAGTATAACCAAACAATATCACTTTATTTCCTTTCTAGATTGCCAAAATAATTTTTTTTCAAGAGGAAATATTCTATGCAAAATACATTTTAATTGAGACACTGTCAGGACAGTGGTGGATATCATTTGTTGTAAATGTAACATCCATTACATTTGGTAACAATGGGAAATATAGAATTACAAGCAGACGCCTTATCTTCCCCCCTCACACTTTGTGATATTCAAGTTCTTCTATACATAGTGTAAAAAATGTCACTGGTATTCTCTCATTAATTATCAATTTTAGTTTCCCAGAAGTGTATTTATCAACTGTAAAAAGGGAAGAAAACTTCAAATTGATTCACTTCCTTTTATAAATCAGGTACACTCAAAATTCAAAAGTGCTTGAGGAAGATCAAATCATTCTGGCTTGATGTGATAGTACATATATAAATGATTGCATTGGCATGAGCTCAAACACCTCAAGACCATTACTAATTTTGAATTTAATGAAGCATTTTGAAAGGAAATTTCACAACAAAACTGAATAAGATTAATACCTGTCTTTCTTTCTAAATAGATTGCTTCAAGTTTCACATGCGTGTCTGATACAAACATCACTCGCCCATCATCCTTCCTTCTTTGTGTCTGTTTTTTTCCTATATTATGAAAAAAAAATATAAGCTGTGACTGTGACTGTAGTGGTAACAAAGGACCAAAACAACAGTCAATAGTGCATGAGTCTATCAACAAATAAAACGCTATGGAATTAAGTCATTGCATGTATAATAATGTAATAGTAATAGATACAATAATTCATGTAGCACACGAATCAACAAAATGCTCACTCTAAGGCACTCAAACAATACAGCTAAAAACAAAAATGTACATGCCTTACATTTACAGCATAAATTATAAAGTCAAAATCAACCACAGGGTACCAATTTACTAGAGGAACAGACTTCCAGCTAAGGAGAGTGATGAGATCTTATTTTTTAAATTTTTTTTGCCCCTGAGTTTCCATTGGTTTCAGGATTGATTCCATTTACAACATGGAACATTTTGGTCAAAGAAAGGTGGTTCGATTGGTATTGACATTGACAGGAATGAAAAGGATGAAAAAAGGTGTCTCCATTACATGCTTCAACTTCAAGCTTCAAACTCATTTAAGATGAGTAGTGAGGAAAATTGGTATAACTTCTCAAGAGTTCAATTATGATCAAAGCTGATGCTACTATAATACATTTTCACAACTTTTCATAAAAATGTCACGGTCCAAGCATCAGGCCTACCTGTTTGTTTCTTATTTAAAAGCATGCAGTGCTAGGAAATAGCAAGAGACAAAATCACTCCATCAATTCTTAACTTTTCTACAAAATACAGTACATACCATCCCCTTCCTTGCACTCGATGAAGAGGTGAGATCCTAAAGTTTGAGAAACTTTTCCAACATAAAGCATGTTATCCAGTTTAACCACAGGTTGATCAGACCAAAGGCCCTGAAAAAAACAAAAAACAACCCAAGACATTTAATGCAAACTTCACATAAAATGCAAGTATCAATTTTGATTGTCTTCAAATCTTTTTCTTTTTCAATTTTATTCGATCCCTTACCAAGGGTGGGATGTGAAAGTGTTGGCATATACAGCAGTTTTCAAGTCTGGCTTCTGCGACTTTCACCGTTATTTGTGCCAATCTGCCTACTCACAAAGACAATGGGCTTTCTATTTCTAGTCAAGGATTTTCCTTCTCCTTGGTGACCTGCCATCAGCCTCACCCGCTTGTGGTTCAAGGAACAAATTTTCCATCTTGTAGACTGATTGCCTGCCACAGCTGATGAGACCAGTCTTCACATCTCACTTTGGTGTGAAAAGTTTTTAAATAAGAGTTTGCCTTCTCCTGGTTGACTAAGCAGTCAATAGCTGGGGGAAGGGATGGTTTCACATCATAGGCTGGTATTTATCCGATTTATATCAGTAGAGGATCAGCCCTTGCATTCCCACCCCACATCCCCCTTAGCCATGAGCTCTGCTTTGCCCATGTCTTAGATGTTTCTTTATCGAGTTCCCTTTATACTGCAATAAGCAGTGTAGGGGCCAGTAATATGTCAAGCTCTGAAGGGTACACATCACAAATGGAAGAAAATCCATGAAAATATCTAAAGAGATGTCACAATTTCAAGACAAGGACAAAACACTCCAACTCCAACCACCAATAAAAAAAAACATTAAAAAAATGCATCCTCAGTATTGTACAACTTACAGCAGCTTGGAGATAAAGATCTTTTTTGGTTGTATCCAGACTTGCTCCATTTGGCAACTCCATCATCATGACCACATCCTAAAACCAAACATGAAAAACATCATAAAACAGTTATTTCTACTATAAATAATGCTAGAATGTCTGCAACTATCTAGATATATATATTATCTCTCATGATAGAAGCCCCCAACCCAACACATCATGCCTATAACATAATAGGTATACTATACAGTATAATAAAGGCCAGGAAGACCAAGACGGCACTGGAGCTACTCCAACTCCAATGGCAGACAATCTGTGGACCTATATGATGACTAATGACATGCCCCTTCTCCAGGCCACCTTTTAAACTTAACACTTGTTTTGTTTTGTCCTCGTCTTTAAAAAAATCTCTCTTACTTGTTCTTTATATATATATATTATATCTCCTTAGCCTTACTTAAAGAATAATGCCTTTGTTATTGTCAGATAGTCTAGATAGTCCCAAAAAAAATATGGGATTTTAATTTGGACACATTCATTCCATTGTCATTGACATTGGCATCATTGCAATTGAATTGTTGTTGTTGTTGATAGTTTAGTGTTAGTGTTAGTGAAATGTTGATATTGATTGCTGATTATTTTTCTCCGCAGTCTCAGTCTCCCCTCTGCCTCTGCTGACACTGAGAGTCTGTTAAAAAATGTTAATGTTAAAGTTAAACTTCCTAAACTTAATAAACTATGCTGCATAAAATTAAAATCTCCTTTTTTTCTATCATCGGATCGTCATAGTCATAGTCATAGTCATATCTAGTTCAGTCATAGTCATAGTCATAGTCATAGTCATAATTATAATTTACCTCCCATTCGCCGTCATCGTCTTTCCGTGAGGCCATGTTTACAAATGTATACAATTCACCGTAGTCTAGTAGTAAAGTAGTACTAGAGTCTAATAGTAGTAGTAGGCCTTTTGTCCATAGACGTACTAAATTTAATAATAATAATAATATGTCACTGCTTGTGTCTATCTTGTAGGCAAACCCGCGATTCAAGAAAGTGAAAGTAGAAAATAAAGTACGACTTGCATTGCATTACTTCCCTTTCAATTGCTCTCCAGAAAATATTCGTTGTTTTACTTTTTTTCTTTCTTTCTTTATCATTTCCTTTCTACCTTTCGGTGTAAGGTTAAGTGCGGACGAACTCTCGCCATTGATCTTTATCCAGAGTCTTCCTCTTTTTACTTTTTTTAAATTATTAATTTATGTTTTTTGTTTGTTTGTTTTTGCTCATTTTTGTTTTGCTTTTCAATTTTTATTTAATAATATGCACATGTCTCTGCTTCATATTCACTTAATATCCAGAGGCAGGTCAGAAAGCAAAGTCATTACATTTGTTTTTTCATTTATTATTTGTCTTAATGATTTTCCTTCTATTTCTTCTTATTCCATTCCTCCCATTCCTCATTTTTCTTCTGGAGGTTTCTCCCCCCAGGCTAAATTTTTTTTAATGTAATTGTCCTTCTATGTTTCGTCGCTTGACGAAGGCCTTCGACTGAAACATCATTTGTTTTGGGTTTTGTTGCCTTTTGGCAGCTGCTCACACATTCCTTCTGTGTCTATTATCACATCATTGACTTCAGCAGGACTCCGTTCATCCACCATGAATTAGTTGCTCCCTTTCAACGAGGACCTAAGGAGGTCATAACACAGATTGAACCAGAGACTTTAGAGTTAACATCAAGCTGCAAACTTTAACTCTTGGCTGATGTGAGAAGACTTGCTTTAATGTGTCCTTTCGATCAGTGTCATTAAAAAAATTATTTGTGAAGACTTTTGAATTGTCTAAGCGTTACACTTTCCCTCTGGCTAAAGACATAATCCAGCAGAAAATATGGCTGTTAGGGGCCACAAGTCATTAATATTTTTTAGAAGCATCACAATGTACAGTGAATAGTTATAATAGACAGGTGTGTAAATATACCTAACAAAAGCCAATGCATGCAGTCCAAGAAATAGAGAATAGCCGATAGAGAAGAATAGGAGACTGAATGTTGATATATTGTATCAAACCTGTGCCTGTGTCATGGCACACACCATCATCTCCCTGGAGTCATCATCTCAACCTTATTGGATTATCTGGCATATAGATGGGTTTATCGTCCATATGCCTGTATAAATATAAGCTCATAAACTTCACATCATTCATCCCAAGGCACTGTCATTCAAAAAATTTCTCACTTTCCTGGAAAGCCTACTGTATATAGGGAAGCCTGTTAGGTGCATCATACTAACATTGTGACATCTTTCTCAGCCAGTAGCAGAGTACCCATTTACACTCAAGTCAATTGGGGGAAAAATGTGTAAAGTATTTCCCAAGAACTCAACACTGGGGCCTAGCAGTGCCAGGATTTGAACCAGGGGTCATACTATCTCAAGCCCAGTAGCCTGACCACTCAGTCTCCGATGGTAAATATGCAACTTTGGGGATATGATATAAGCACAGATTATGAGGAATGGAAGTAGAAGATACAGAAATGGCTGGAGATTTGCGATTGTAAATGCCACGGGGGTCACGATGAAAAATTCCAAGTACAATGCAAACATCACATAAAATATAATACATCAAACAAATCTTCAATTTTTCAATACTGAAAAAGTATTTATTATTCCACTTAAAAGTGACTAAATCGACTAATAATATAAATATATCACGAAGTAAATACAATTTTGATTCGAAAAAGCAACAGCAGAATCATTACTAAAAATATAATTTACATTAGGAGTTTGTGGAGTATTAAATAAATAATTGACTTTTTTATGGCTGGTTCACTTCATTTCCAGCACCATTTATTGTCGTGACAGCAAACCACCATACATCCTACCCCACCCCCCTTTTTTCCATTAAAAGTGATGGTAGTAACACCCTATCCTAGGCTGTTGGTTAATGATGCCTATGAAGTTTCAGCAAGTCTTAACTGACTTTAAATTGTGCCATATGTCACTCTTTTAACATAAAAAGGCTCATAAAAACATGAATACATTGAAATATTGATGATTTGAACTGTGATTACTTGATTTTGCTCATGAGGAGAACTTCCTTTTCAATACTCACTTCTATTTCTTCTCAACACACTTTCATATATCTATAAAGTGAACAACTCATCAGAGGTATTCTTTCAAAGACCCAATCAATATCAAGTCATCAATATCCCATGGTAATTCAAAAGGCCATCCTTAAATTTAAAAACAAAGAAAATAATCATTGCTTTCTGATTCATATGTTTCAGAATTTCTAAATTATCTAGTGGTAGCATTATGACATTTTTATGCAGCATCAAATTTCATTGAATCTGAAATGGAGGGGAAAATTTTTTTTAATACCCACAACCAGAATCGATGCAACTGTTCAAAGTGGCAATAAGTAGATTGACCATGACACAATGATCACAAATATGAATACAGCTATTAACTTAACTTTTGAAGAGATTCATAACCCTTTTAGAAGAATATTTTTAGACAATAACAGAAAAAGTATACCATTTGTGGAAGAGTATTTTTCGAAATAAAACATTCTGAAGATGTGTGTTACGACTGATAATTCTGTATACAAATTATAGATAAATAATAGATACATTTAACAAAAACAACCTAAAATCAGATTTTCAAAATATGCAAGAGTGTGCTTTCCTGAAATCATATCTATAATCATGAATGATGTCACAATAGCATGCTCTTCCTCTAGTTGGCATCAAACCTAAGAAAAATATTATATAAAAAATAGCATGAATCCAGCATAAGTTAAAATTGCTGCCATTGATAATGACAAATCATAATTTCAGAAAAAACTCACTTCATACAATAGATCATTAGCAGGCACAAATTAAAATTGAAAATTGCCATTTAAGATTACAATGTTTACATGAATTCATACATATAAAAATAAAAATGAGATTCAAGAAATGAAAGCAAAATATTTCAGCACCTGTATATATATAGTTGAATTATCATACAAATAAATAGAACATACATATATTTCTGTTTAGTAGTCTGTCTATAAACCCATCCTGAAAGCCACTTTAAAATGCAATAAACTAAACCTATTGCTTTGTTAACTCAGACTTTAGTCAATCAAACATAGCAAAATATAACTGAAAGTGACTGTGCCAGCGTCAGTGACAATAATAGGAACAGGGTTACAGCATTTTGTTGACTGGGTACAAAAGAAACTGGAAATAGATACTGTCTTTGAAGAATTCCTGCATTGTCAAAATAGATTTCAACTATAGAGTATATGATGATACTGCAAAAAGAAAATTCTAAATTGCAGCGCTAAGCAATTGAAGTCTGATATAGGAGCACACCTTTAGCCTTAATAAAGACTAAGAACTCACATTAGACATAACATGTCTTGATAATAGGGTTGACATTTTGATTATATTCAATGGCATCATGATTACATTAAAAAAAAATTTGATTTCATTCAATCTCTGTTTATATAATATACACATAGTAATTCACAATTCTCATGAACATGTTTTACTGGTCCCAAATACTTGTATACATTGAAACATCAAAATTATTTTTAAGAGTATTTTGTTAATCACGTTTGATGTTAACAAGTCAAACTAAACACAAAATATGTTAGAGTGTAAAAATACACAATGTGGTCGCCTCTGGCAAAAGCCCTGGAACCAATATTTTGATCAATTTTGGCCATCTAGATAAATATTACTTGGGGCATAGGAGGCTGAGTGGTTAGGCTAGTCTTAAAATTGTGAGATGCTGGATACAGTGCCTGCCAAAGCTATGCCCCACATTGAGTCCTTGGGAAACATCTCACACGAATTTCCCTAGACTAAGGTTTGAATGTGTACCCGGCAACAGGCTATATCTTCATAAAAACAATCAAATGCCAAAGGCACACTTT
Source organism: Dirona pellucida (assembly GCA_030265205.1). Taxonomy (NCBI): domain Eukaryota; kingdom Metazoa; phylum Mollusca; class Gastropoda; order Nudibranchia; family Dironidae; genus Dirona; species Dirona pellucida. The sequence continues at coordinate 8,232 of JARDUL010217520.1, forward strand.
CTACTTCTGATGAATTTCTTGCAATATGATTCATGTCTAAACCAATGCTGCCTAAATCTAAGTGCCCATCTTTGAGCATTTGCCAAGTCCAGCACTAGTCGAAAATAGTTTTGTTTATCCCATTAATCTAAACTCTACTTACATTACATGTCCAATAAAGATTATTAGAAATTATCCTATGCAAAAAAAGTGTTCGGACAGTGGCTTTTGCTTGAGAGTTCTGTGGTTTCAAGAAGACATGTTCAACAAATTAATGCTGCTCTGAGGGTAAACAAATTGTTTAAGCTAATAAATCAATTATAATAACCGCACTTAATCAAAAGTTAACTGTTATATGTAGTTATATGTAGTAAGAAAAAACAAAAACAAACAAAAAACAAACAAAAAAAAGTTATCCTCCTTTTCGTTTTTAACTCATGATAATAGATTAAAAATGACATTTGATTCACAAAAATTCTAAGATTTTTTTAAATCTAATAAATCAAACATTTGTAATAACACAGGGCATGTGAAAAAAAATACCCTGAACCAGTATCATAAAATCAGCAAAGAACATGATACAAAAATATATGGTGGGGGTTTTTGCTTCCGATTAATAAATAAAAGAATTAGCAACTTTACAATAAGTTTCTATCTACACAATCAAAAATTCATATGAGATCAAATATTGAACAACAGCACTTGGTAACATCAGCAAATGAAGATTTTTCCAACTCATCATTGTTATACCATGTGCTGTTGTAATGGACATTTTATTAAAAGATTCATGAGGTAAGTAAACATAGAAAAAATGAATGATTTGAATCTAAAAACAAATTGCCATATAATTACTCTTGGATATAATATATAAATATATTAATCATGTGACCCATCTATAAAAACAAATCTGGCATCATTCATGATTATACTTGATGCACGAGAGAGTTAAGCAGATATGTTTGAGTATAAGTAAGAGAATTATATTACAAGTAAGATCTTTCATCATTGGCATAATGGGAAAGAAGCACCATGGATACAATAACTGGTTTTGATAATAACATTATTTAAGTAAAACTGAAGCCTTGAAGTAAGACAGAATTTATCCTCAACTCTATGACCTGTTTATAAAAACTCAATTCACATTCTTAAGTAAGATGTGAAATAGAATGTGTATAGTAATAAATAATTGCAATATTAGAGATTGTCGGAGAAAATGTCAGTAGTGCAAGTAAAAAATAATATTATAATTTGGTAATTCACTGAAAAAAAAATCAATTCATATAATTGCTCACCACACATAAAAACAAAAACAATAAAAAACCCAACATATATCAGTGACAATGCCAAACTGAGTAGGTCAAAGAAAAAATTGGTTCACTTTTTTTCGGTACCAAAAGTATGTGTATCCTTCTCTCTGAGCTGTAAATTACAATGTGCTAAATATAGCATTGAAAGGTCCAAATGCATCACAAGGCCAAGGCGTGTAACTCCTTGTGAAATTTTTATTCCATGACATTCACGGTTTAGAATTTTTACCAACGATATATACAAGGGGATTTTAAAATCTAATCAGACTCTTAATTCAATATTGTATTATTTAGTGCCTATGCCAACTTTCACAATCTTTTTCATTTAACAGTGTCACAGGTAAATATTTCAATTAGTAACAACCCAGTGGTAGTGAAATCAAAGGAAAAAATAAAATTAATAAATAAATGTATAATTTTAAGCACGGTTGGCAAAGAAATCATTTTAATACAAAATAAATAATATCAACAAAGAGTAGCCTGAGCTTTGTCCTTCTCTTCAATATTTGTAAAAATAACTTTTAAGAAGTCTACAGTGTGGTCATTGATAAAATATTTTTTTAAAAAGGACATGTAAATAGCATTGCTTTAACTTAATGCCATTTGGCATTCCACACAAGGTCATACAATGTAGAACTTCACGTTTTAAATCCATCAGCAAAAATATTTTGACGGGCAGGGTCTTAAAACCTTTGAAGGGTCCCAAGGACACCTGGGTCTCTAGTTTTATTTTCACTACGACTTCTATAATTATTATACAGAGCTGTATAAAAAAACACCTTTTAATTGCAGAAACCAAAGGAGAGAAATTTAAACAACATGACAATGTAGAGAAATCCAAAGATCCAGAAATGTTCCTATATTTTTATGACCTCAGTGAAATGTAAAAGTGACTAAAACCAAACTATTTTGACAGATTTAGCCTATAATGTCACCATTAAAACCGCTGCTGTTTGCAAGGGAAACTTCTTCATTTATTAATTAACAACAACAACAACAAAAAGCCAACATATTCTATTTGACTTTCACACATTTCAGTTAAATTTTGATTCTCTACGAAGTAACATCAAGGTTTAGCTGGTATGCTTTACAAGTAAAGCAAAGTAATGGTGCAATACAAAGATAGCATTTGTTTTAAAAATCATTTAAATTTAACAAAATAGTTCATCTTTTGAAAACAGGGCTTCAAAGGAAGACTACTGCAATGCAGCAATTATTGGAATAAATCTTCAAAGACCTTTGAAACAAATGCTCATTCTTAATATGCACACCTTTGTCTTTAATACAATCCACTCTGCTTAATTGCAATTAGTTAATCGTAACTGCCACTTTTATTTCTAAAAAGTCAACTAAAACCTCTGATCCCACTAACGTGTCAGTTATTTGTCGAGCACTCTCTCTCTCTCCTTTATGAAGAGTATTAAGAAGTTACCTTGGACTATGTGGTCTTCCTTTACTAAAAATTATCCCTCACCATCACTTTCATCAATTCCGCATAATTGCAACTTTGCATAATCGCAACAATTTCTTGATTCCCCATAATAAATTGCAATTAAACAGAGTTGTCTGCAATTGTGACAATCCATAAATATTGCTTCTTAGTTCAACAAAGAAAAAGTGGATTATCATTCATGCATTCAGATATTGATTTGCATGATGGAAGTGAAAAAGATCATGTTTCCATATGGATTACATACTTGGACTATTTTGCCCTTGTGATTGTCTAGTAAGCACAAGATGTACAATTACTCCTGAATCTTTCAAATAATTAGTAATAAATAGCTATGTGCTTTTATCGTATAAAAAACCCGAAAGCAAACGAACAACAGGAATATTGTCAATATCGAAAATGGACTCATCACATGTTCTCCACATTAGTGCACAAGGCCAAGTGTGCTGCACACACATTCAACACATGTAACTAACACTAGTCTTCATCTGGGTCAATAGCAGATATAAAAAGGTCTAGTAAAGTGACAATTTATAACAGTAACAGAATGTTTTGTAATAAATATAATATGCTGAAAGTTAACATGGAATAAAAAATCTAAAGTGCAAATGGAAAATAATTTGCTAAGGATTTACATCCAGCGAGAAATATAACTGGCATCAAATAGGAAGAGGTGGTGTGTTTTCTTAATGATGGCATGCCCCTATCGCCCAATAATAAAAACACAACCAAAAGAAAAAAAAGACGAAATACACTCCACTTCATCTTTCTTCACTGATAGTAATCACAAGAATAAACATCTTTGTATAACTCATTACCAAGGGCATGCACATCTTGTCTTCATCATACACCTTCCTTCTAACGCAGTCAGCCAAGTTCAAACTTTGTCTCCCTCTACAAGTTCACAGTTTTGTCAATATTTTTCAAAACAATTAAATGGGGTTTAGTTTTTTTGTTTTTTGATCCCAAAAACAGTAGAAGCCCAAATCGTTCCTCCACAATCCCAAAACCCTCAAACAGTTGGTTGTCATTTTGTGTGGTGATTTAATGACACCACCCAGGATCAAGCCTGCATTTCCCAATGAACCATAAGTACATCAACTGGTTTTTCTCATTGACACTCTCTAGTAATGAGGAATCAGGGCGCCAGCTTAACGCATCTGCATGGTTTATAGCAGGGGGAAAAACTCGACGAGAAGACCCTCTCTGCACATGTTCAAGATATGCAATCTTTAGATCACTTTCTAAATCATCAGACAAACATTTTTTACAAAGTTTACATTGTAATCTTTTACAGCTACCGCGGCAAATGTCAGTTTCACAAAAATCAGGGAAGACTCGTACGTCAGATGAAGTCACCAAAATAGAATTATCATAATAAGCAGCATTGTGTCGGTTGACGTATGACGTAAAATGACCAACACCTACCAAGCCCAGAAGGTTGGAGATTACGTGTTCGTACAGACGAGCATTTACAGCAAAATGGTCAGATGACAGGTTAGGTGACATATTAGCCTCCATTAAAAACACATTCAACTTGTCGTCTAAAACAAAATCAAACCTTACCATTTCAAAGAAATTCCTTTTGGAACGATATTTCTTCATAGCCCTTATCAAATCTTTTTCTTTTTCAAGGGTAACTTGCCTAATAGCTGATTTCATCTTACCCCAGACAGCATCAGCATCCGCCCCTTTGCGTCTAAGATATTCATTGAAAGAGTCTCTAAAATTAAATCCCTTGTCTGCGAACGTTTCTTTTAAAGACAAAATCTCCCACATGGGAAGGTAGTCATCACCGACCACATACTTGTTCAAGATGGAATCATCGAATGGATAGTAGACTTCAGGACAAAACCTGAATAAAGCATCCCCGTCAACGACATACACTCTAAGCGGGTCGATTCCTGCAATGATGGTATAAACCCCAATGTCAAACTTATAACCGTCAATGAGAAATGGATTGGAAACATAGCGCTGGATGAAAGAACCCTCTTTTGAAAGGTCAAGGCTATGCCTATCTTTAATCTCAATACCCCTGTGTCTATTACTTTTCTGAACCCAACTCATATTGTGATGTTTCTCAGAATATTCAAGAAATTCTTTCTTCTTTGATGGCATCTCAAAAGCTTTCGGGATGAAATCCAAATTTGTCTGAGCGAGAGTAACCTTATTAGTGATATACCCAGACCCAGGGAAGTGATTGACTCGTTGGTTAGGTTTCAAATTCTTCATAATGTCTTCATAAGTCACAAAGGGGTAATCATGAGCCCACATTACAACCCAGTCAGAGATTTTCTCCCCAACACTAAAACCCATATTTTCAAAGACCACGTGAACATGTTTGAGATAGCTGTAACGTCCATGGTCATCATTCTTGTGTTTACCACTTCCCTGGATCCACACAACAGGCTTGTCACTCATGGGCCTTGTCTGGTCAACGCTCATTGCTTCCATCTCTGGAAGTTTAATCATGTCTTGATGGTGCAATCTGTTACAAACAGAGAAGTAGGAAACATTATTATTGGAATCAAAAACACTTCCAGTTCACAAATAGACATAATAAAATACATCCTCTAAAACCACAATTTGCACTATAAAAAACCCAGATTATAAAAAATGTTTGGGATTGCCCGAATCATTTCGGATTTTTGCTATGTTGAATAACAGTCAAGAAGTTGAGATTGAGACATAACCAATGGGCCCAGTAAAAAAAACGTTTTGGTTAATATTAACCATTCTGTTTAAGTTGACAATCTACCACAACACATCTGTTTCAGTTGACGGTCTAACACTGATTGCATTGAACTGTTCTATTTTGGCGCTGGTCTGTCTGTGGTTACATTAAAAATGTTTTATATATTTAGCCAATCCTAAAAAAAGGGTTTTTGTGGTTGTCCTGAAAAAGACAGTTTAACTTGTTGCTCAGCGATAGACAGCTATGACAAACCTCAAAAAGGCAAGAAACATGTTCATCAGGTTCATCTCTCCTATATATTTTCCAGTTTAACATGTCGTCAAGATGAGAGACTGCACGGTCAAGCTGACTGGCAATTTAGTGCTGGAATCATGGACTATTCAAGATGTTATATGCTTTCCAATCATCACAATGGATAACATACCCATCTCACATTCACATTGGATAATTGGGATGAGAGTTGCTCTGTCTCTTTTCTCCATCCAAAAATAGTAAACTATTTCCCCTTCTTTAGGATGAAAACCCAGTCTCCCTCCAGCCTCCTGCCACAGTTGTATTTCCTGCGACCAGCAAAGCGTGCCTTGTCAATCTGTATTGGCTCACTTTCTGTCTGTCTTGACAGCATATTACCTATCGTCTTATCACCTTATACAGCAGACAAGAGGAAGAGTGCTCTTACACTCACCGTCGACTACCTAATTGCAATTTGATTGTGGTAGTGGTAGATCACAAACTGAAACAGCGCTTGTGTTGGATAGACATGAGGCCAAAGAGTGATCACTGTGAGATAAGAAGCCAATTCATGGTAGACTCAAATGAAACTGCACCTATTAGTCTGTGCCAATAATAATATTATTGATAATAATAATTGTAAAATAAACAGCGTGTAGTTGAATATTGGGATCATATAAAATCTTTTTTGCTGACAAACTGACAATGACAAACACAAAAATGAGTTGGTTAGTCCATCTTTTTCTCGTTTTCTAAAGATAAGAACAAGAACTTACTCATGCTCTTGTTTCATGCTTTGTAATTGATATACATTGAGCACGATGATTACAATTCCTATAGTAAGGACAGCCAGCATGAGATAAAAGTATCGATTCTTCTGAATAGGCCTTATTCTCAGCCTTCCAGCGCTTGCACGCCTCTCTAGGCGAAGATATTTTCCTGCTTTCATCATATATTTTGTGTTAGAAACAAAATATAACAACCTGAAAGTGAACATTGAGATAAATGAAAAAATCTTTTAATTTGATACCTAATTCCATCAAATTGTATCATATGAATTTATTTCTTATTGATGGTTTTAAGATCTTCATAACTAGATATATCTGAGCATGTTAATGGTAAACTTTCCAAAAATATTTCTAACAGAAGGTTTTGAATCATCGTTACTTAAAGAGCATAGAGGCACAGTCTACCTGATGAGCTTTATAGCATCTGTTGTTTTTTAAAAAGTGCCTTCACTAAACTAATCTGATGACCAATTTTTTTTTTACATTTACAATATCATGATCACAACAGTTATGTTTTCATTTTTAGCTGAAATATGAGTGTTTTAAGAGCCAGGGCAACACCATCAGGAATGGATGGCAGTGTGCTATTTAAGTCATACATTCAATCCTTGCTACAGACAACCCACTGGCTCTGCCAAAATGCAATATGCAACCATGTGTCTATGCCTTATATGAGAGTATAGGTACACGGTACAGTGCTAACAGACATTGCTAGAGTGTTGATCACTTGAAATGATTATTAACAAAATCATAATGCCAAAATTTACTCCTGACAAAAAGAACAAAATTTAATCTTCTTTAATAATTTACGTGGAGCTATGGGCATAATCAGTGTTAATTTTTTCTAAAAATGATATTGTCAACACACCTAACTCTAACACATTCCTGTCCACAGCTTTCAGTTGTTTTTACAATCATTTTTCATAAAATCAAAAATCATTCGAACAGAACATGCCTATAATAATAATAATATATATATCCGAATATCACATCACAGTAGAATAAATTAAATGTGTGCTAATTACTTTGTATTATTTTGATTGCCTTTTATATATTTCAATTCCATCCTCAGAGATGCAAACAATGGTGCACAGAAATTTTTAATAAAAACTCAGACATTCAGATGATAAAATAGTAATTAGCATCAGATTGAAAATTCTTAGTTTCAAAATACAAAGGCAAAGAATCAAAACGGACAGTTGTAATTTATATAAATATATTATAATATCTATATTAATTGTCAGCAGCTGAATAGATGCCTAGTGTATAATATATTATATAGACATCTAGAACTAGAACATATATTATAGATATATCATTTATTTTAAAATTGTCTGTCACTTCGCAGATAAAAGGAGTGAGGAAACCAAATATCTCCGACTGACATGCAAGTAAAGTTTAAAGGACTAGATCATGTAGCTTGTTTTGAAGAGATGACTCAAAATCCCCCAAATTCAAATCCCTATGCCTATCCCAGTCCCAGTTGTAAGTCTGTACACATGGTATGCAACAAAAAGTAAAAGGAAAAGTTGTTGATTATTGTTATCAAATTGGGAAGTATTTTAGTTACACTTAGACTTATCTACTCTACACTTAAACTTAAACACTGCACTACACTACACACACTCACCACTTCAGTTTCAGACCTAAAATGAGCCTTAGCCTTAGTGCCCAGGCCCAGGGTGTGATTCTGTCACAATATACGCCATTATTACTATACATGGAGATCTAGACTAATTATGTTTAAACAATTGTTGTTTATTCTCTATGAAAACAAAGACAATGCAAGTCGCTTCCTCATCCGGATCTTTAAGTTTAGATAATAATGTATCAATTTGTGAGTCGTCGTGTCGTAGTCAGTAGTTTTAGTGTAGTAGTAGTTAGTATGACAGAGTTGTGTTTGTACACTGCTGACTAAAGTAAAGTTAATCAACTGCTTCCATAATATAATCTTCCGCATTCGTTCTAGTCTAGGTAAGAATCAATCATTCATAAATAGCAAAATATTGATTTCCATTACCTGGCTCTCAAGCTGGAGAAGTTACCTGCCCCGTGGTCTGTGCCTTTTAACTTCTAACTCGAGATTTCTTTTATCATTCTTTTTAATGTCTTAGGTCAGATTTATAAAGTTTGTCAGACTTTCTTTGTATGGAGGGACCAAAGTAACATCAACAAGAAGAATTTCATATAAGTGCTTTTTCAGTTGCACATCTCTATATTATTATTATAATATTCTGTTTTAGTTGACGGTCTGCTACCGATCCCTTTCAACAATAGTTCTATTTGGAGGCTACGCATTGTTCTAGTCGTTTTCTTTATATTTTCTTAAACATGTTCACCTGCGTTGGGCTGGCCGTGGCCGCTACGTGTTTGAAAGACACCAACCGCCTTGACCCTAACATCTGTATCTGTATCGTTACGTCAAATGATCCTGCGTGTAATTGACGGGTGTAATATTTTAAAGATTAATTTTTAAATCTACTAGAAAGCCACAAAAATTATATCACATTGTCCACCAACACAAGATGAATACATAGATGCAATCTTCCGTACAAATAATCTAGAATCCCAATAGAGATTTCAGAAAAACACTCTGAAATGCACGGGCCTACTGGCGCAACACATCTCACTATGCAATCATGATAAAAGTGCATTATGCGATCAAAATTAATATCTCGTCACAAAACACGGTATTTTAGTAAAAACATCACGATAAAAGTCATACAAACTATCACATTCACATACTATGCAGAGAACACAATAAACACGTCCTCCATATTATTGAACGGAAACACAAACAAACAAAAAAGCAAAAACAAAAAACATGTAAAGACAAAGATAGGTTTATAGTCCGTATCCCAGTACAACTTCAGACTCATAAAGTTGACGCCATTTATTATTCCCCAGCACGCGGTGTTATTCAACATCCATCTCAATTTCCTGGGAAGCATACAATAGACCAGCCTGTTGGGCTGCATCATACTATCCCACTGACAATATCTTTTTCTACACGTAGCTGGGTTGGGTATTCATTCACATCTGAGTCGAGTGAGGAAAACATGTGAGGAAGTGTAAGGAGTCTTTCTCAAGGATTCAACATCAATAGCGCTGCCAGGATTCAAACCCAAGATCTCATGACCGCGAGTCCGTCAGACTAACCCCCGTTATTGTAATAATAATACAGATTGCACATATTCGGGCGTACGCCCGTCATTCGTTCAGTGCGCCAAGTCAATCTAATTTGGCTCATTTACAGTCTGATCTTATAACATTACCTAACATCTAATCACCTCATACATCAGACAATAAATAGGGTGTCCTTACTCTCACCGTCAGACTGCCTGATTACAATTTGATTATGGTGGCCGCCTTGGGCCCAAACAGTGTCAGTGATCACTCAGGTAGGACGCTGATTCGGGGTAGACCGTCAAAAGGAAACTTATCTCTATTCTTTCTCCTCAGTTAGCCACTTGCTTTGGATCGTTCCTAAACATGTAATATTAATATATATTATGTATTAATATAATAATAATAATAATAATTGCATTTATATGGCGCATATCCCCTGTGTAGGGCTCTAGGCGCCTTACAATGGCACACATGACTATCACACACCACGCACTCAGATACATTTAT
>JARDUL010219742.1:0-18300 GCA_030265205.1 Dirona pellucida
CTTTGGATTATGCGGTATAAGCAATGATGTGCTCACAATTTATCATGCGAAATACCTAGCCTTCGTACGACATGAGGATAGGTATAAGTGTGGGGAAGAGAGACATCCGATACCTTATATATATTGGACATTTACATGTATTCGCAAATTGCTTTTGACAAATGACGTTGATGGATTGGACAATGATGATGGTATTTGAATCATATTATTCTAAACAGATTAAATAATATGTGTGTGTGCATGTGTGTGGGTGTGCGTTGTGTGTGTGTGTGTGTGTGTGTGTGTTTGTGTGTGTGTGTGTGTGTGTGTGTGTGTGTGTAAAAGGGGGGGGGGGTGTTTCGAAAAAAGGCAGGCACCAGCGAATATTAGTCCAGGAAATCTAAACTTTGACCTTGAACTAATTGCAACATTTATTTATTTTTACACCATCGGATATATCGTGCCTTTAATAGTAATGTGTTAGAAATAGAGAATAGATTTTTCGCCAACTAGCACAAGTGGTTTTTATGGGGCAGTGTGAAAGTGCCTTAAGACTTAGAGAATGACGAAGTATAGAAAATAGACTGGCCAATCAAAACGCAGAATACCGTCTTTCCAAGTTATCACAAAAATGATGATGCAACCTATGGCTGAACCTTATTACTTAATGCTCGTTCACACTATATTTTTCAATTTTTCAATTTTGATAACACAATTATCGACAAAATCTAATCTATTTTTAACACATTGCTATTAAAGGCACGATCATAATCATCATCATCATCATCATCATCAATATATGATTATTATCATTATTATTATTATTGTTATTATTATTATTACACGTTTCATTGATCTGGTGCTCATAAGCTTGCAGGTATGGTGATGTGCATATTTATTTATTTATTTTTGTGGTTTGTGCGAAATCTCCTTGATAACTGCCGCCACCTCAAGGCTAGCCATGCACCACCTGAAGGACAAAAAATGAATTATTATAAAGTAACTAGTCTAGATTAGCCACCATACGAGGTAAATTAATGATTCCGAACATGTTCCAGATAGACTATATTACGCTGTACCCATGGCGTAAAAAGTTTTGTCCCCAATCGCCAACCACTGACCAACAACGTAAATTCTCCTTCGAGAAGGCCTACCCATGAACGTAATACCTGACACATCTGTGGTGGTCAGTGCCCATGGTAGATGCCGGGTGGGTCGGGTCAGGTAGGGAATGTCTGGTTAAGTCAGCTGTAATTTGATTGGCTGGTTTTGCTCAGTTCATTGGTTCAGCCAATGAAATAGCGTATCTCATAGACCGCTACAACACACTGCATAAACATTAGGAGTGTCAGAGTGTCGTCTGCTTTATTATCCACACATGTGTGCTGGATTAACGTTGGCATTGCTATAAAATCTTTCTGAACCTAAACTATACCCAACTTAGATAATTTGTTTGTCAAGGTATCCTGAAAAACAATTAAATTTCTATTTTCTTTTCAACGGAGATGGAACCCGGGGAACATAATTACAGTATTGTTTTTCCATTTGAGAAACATTTTCAGGAGAGACGTTTCCAGAAATACATGTTAGAACGATGGACTGATAGCTTCATTTACTCGTCAGTCTATGTGATTATTGTCTTTGGTTTACAACATGTCATGAGAAAACGATCACGATATGACTTACGACCCTATCTTGCAGCATGGAGTGGTGTTCTTGCTGTGTTTAGTATCATAGGCGCAGTGAGGACCGTGCCGGAATTGGTATCTACTATTCAGAATCATGGCCTGCAATATTCCGTATGCATCCCCACATATTTCAAGGGAGTTACGAGTTTTTGGGCGTGCATGTTTACTGTTTCCAAGGTATACGAACTCGGTGACACGGTTTTTATCGTTTTAAGAAAACAATCTCTTATATTCCTACACTGGTATCATCATATCACAGTTCTTATTTATGTTTGGTACAGTTACACAGATCATACAGCACCTGGGCGATGGTTTATGGTTATGAACTATATTGTACATTCTTTCATGTACACCTACTATGCACTAAGAGCTCTGCAGTTCAGATTGCCTAAATCCATCAATATTGCCATCACAACAATGCAGCTCCTGCAGATGACTATTGGAGTGCTCATCAATGTGTGGATCTATCAAATCAAGGCCAAAGGAGAAGTCTGCCATCAGTCGTATGAAAATTTGAAGTACTCGTCAATTATGTATTTTACATATTTTGTTTTATTTGCACAATTTTTTTATTCCACGTATATTGCTAAGAATGCATCTAAACAAAAAGGGCAGTAGGTGTCAAGGTTTATTCACTTTTGGATAAAGTAGAATAATAATTAGAACCAGTTGTTCTCAAACTTTGTCTCCACAGCCACAAGAATGAAGTGCTGCCCCAACATTCTTTTATGTTGTAAAGCGGTTATGATTTTTGTAAAAAATATGTCATCTTTTGTGTACCATAGTTGTAGCTCATATCAGTATTATTAGTCTAGTGTCTAGATTAGTATACAAAATCAGTTACACGTTGCTAAACTAACATGGTAAAAGAAAAGCACTTCCAATGTGACCAGTTTTCCTATATGATATGACTATAACTATAAGTAAAGTAATGTATTATTACTCAGTTTGATAGGATGTAACTGCTATTGATTATATCCTGGGCATTATTATTTTGGGTTGAAATGATAGAAATTGTTTTCTTTGTGTGTAACAGGTAACTGTTTATTTATTGTGAGTTATAGTAGGTACATATTCCACACATACATTTAGGTCAGGTATAGATGTCTACTATTTATAATGATAATTATGAAAATTATTTATTCTGTGCCCATTCCCATTAACAAACAGTTCTAGGCACATATATAAACTTTTACAGGTGATCTTCCTACATATGTGTACTCAAGAAGTCAAATTTCTCTAACTTGAGGCACAACACTGGAACCAACTCGCTGCAAGAAAAAAATATTCAATAGCCGAGATGGACTAGCCCTGCTCTTGTGTTGAAATGTTTTGTTGGGTTGCAAGGCAAATTTTTGTTACTTTTACGGGTGCTTACATTGACATAGGTAAACGAGCAGATTCAATCAAAAAGATTTTAACTTTCCCTTTGATTGTGTAAATGTCAGATGCCTTGCAACTGTGACTTATGTTTCTTTGAATTCCTTACATCAAAGAAAGAGGAAGGAATAACCCAAATGCTTTGACATCAATCACCAATGTGAGTATGCTTGAGAGCTCATGATCTGTACAAAAATTTCGTAACCTTGATGTATGTTTGGTTATTTTCTGTTCTTGTCTCTCATGACTTTCCAATTCTAGCATGTTTTTGCATGTTCTATTAAGATATTGAGTAAGAATAGAAACGAAATAATGGGAGCTCATCCTTGAATTGGTTTTAATCTAGGTGTTCTTTTTTGTGTGCAATTTTTATCACTATGATGACTATTCAAGCATGGCTAAAAATATCCATGCGTAAGGTAATGAAATGGAACAAGATTTTGTTATTGACTTGATTTGGTAAACAAAAATATTTAACATGTCAATCCCAAGAAACAAAATGTTTTGTGAGTATCCCTTTCAGTGAAGGTTTGAAGGATAGGGGTGTAGGACTCAGCGACATACAAACTGAAATTGAAATGTTGCATTAATAATATTTAATAGGTCCCCTCCTGGCCATCCTTTTTAGAGATTGATAAATTAAATAAAGATAATAACAAGCTGTTATGTATGCATTGTATATAAATTCCAGGATAGTATGACTTGGATCAACCTATGCATCTCCTAGTTTTGTCTATAATGTTGGTGAGAAATATATGTTAATCGCAATTAACCTTCAAATCTGTAGAAGACTATTTTAGTAACATCGGTCTAAGTGAAAATATTGATTGTAAAGAATGTAATGAAATTAAACTAACAATGCTAGTTAAAAGTAACATCCCTTGTGTGAGATAGCTATACTTTCTATATAGAATTACTGTGGATTGATCAGAAGATAAGTCCAGTCATAAAAATTTCACACCCAGCTAGATACTTAATAGAATGTGGGGTTTTTTTTTGCATGCAAATTTTGCATTCATGAAAAGATTTAAAAACAAAAATAAAATGTATAGACGTCTATATGGTTTTGTCAATCACTCTGTGTTTCAATATTTGATTGAAATGTAATTATGGTTAGGCTTCCCCCCTTCCTTTCACTCATTATATGATATTTATAAATTGTATATCGTTTTGTCGTCATAATATTTCATTGTGGGTTTGTTTGGGTTGTTTTTTTTTGTTTTTGTCACCCACAGACATGTACTGTATAATTCATGATGTTAATTTTATGCTATAACCCCAATTTGTTGAGTATCTATTTCAGAATGGTGCATTTAAATTTAAGTAAGATATTGCTGACTCTGTTGAACCACATCATTTCATTACTGACATTGATGATATTGTCCTGATTTTGGTTAAATGTAGTAGTAGTATTATGTTTTTCCCTCATGTTGAAAAAAAAACCTGACAAAGATGCACTCAAAAACAGTTAAATCTTTAATCTTTGGAACAAATGAAATTATTTAGGATCCAGCTATTTCAGACAAGAATTGTTGTGTCTTATTTAAAAGTAAAGCGGTGGAAATAAACATGTCTCTTAACAGGTAATGCTCATTTGGAATAGATTTTTTCAGAATAATCATTTTTGAGTGTATGTAAAAGTTCCCTCCCCCTAAAACATTCTTACAGCATTATGGCCTTTTTTTTATTTATCATTCATCCCTATTAATTGTTTATGTGCAATTGTTTGAATCTTTTATGAGTATTAATGCATGGTGAATTTTATGACACTTAAGGATTTTGTAGTGTGGCAGTAGCAGAGGGAAAAATATATACAGTCCAGGTCCAAGTCATTTGTGGCTGGGACAACAGAAACAGTTCAACGAACGTGAATGCACTAGGTGGCAAGGGAACCTACCCTTACAATAACTTACAAGACACCCAAATGACTTTGTTATGTCCCTTGATTGTTGAAACCTTGTAATTGCAAACCATTTGCCTGTTGTCAATGTTTCCATTTCGTTCATTTCTTTTTTTTTTCTTCTTTTTTTTTCTTTTAATTCATACTGTATAAATCATTATAGTTGGACCTAGATTACTTGAGACTGGAAAAAATTAGTTCTATGCAGCCAATAAATAGTTCAAAAAAAGGTTCTCATTTAAAGGGTCGACGTTTTCATGAGAAAAAAAACTGCATGACCTTTCTTCTGAGGATCCATTGACTTGAATGAAATAAGCATATACCTACTTTAAATGATTATGTTTTGACACCCACATTCTAAACATTAAGATTGATTTGTAGTAATGCTGATTGAATAATGCAGTAGCTGAAGCTGATAAACAATCTTTTTGTTTCGTTCATCTGAGACCAAGCTATTTTTAGCATGACATTCCCTCCAGACCAAGTTTTTTTTTACATGAATTCAACTAGCTGCTCATTATACAAAAACTTATCAACCAATGTAATCGACTTGTCAGTGTCAGTTTTAATTCGAAATTTTATCATTGTCTAATGTTTTTTGGATTGTCCATAATAATATATATATACCATATTTAATGATTTATAACTTTTTGTGCTATGGCTTGTAAAAGAGATAGGGGAAATCTCTTCCATGCAAAAAAAAATTGTTCATCCTTCATTCATACTGTCCCATTCGAGGCCACTCTAACCATAATGATGATTGATTTTGTGAAGATAGTTAGCTACAGCAAATGCCAAAGTTGTATGAAAGATCAATTGTTTGCATAAATGCTTCAAAATGAAAGTACGGTAAGCCTAAAGTGAAAAATTATACTAGTTAGTTTTGCTATTATATTTATATAGATGTACCCATAGTAAATTAACACTTGAAACAGTTTGATGGTCGGGGCAGCTGTGTCTTTGCATGCTGGTGCTTTGTCTAAGGTTGGCCCCTACACTGCTTTGTGGTATAAAGGGGTTTGGATAACAAGATAAAACGATTCAGGTCAATGCAGCATTACATAGATAAGATGTGGAAGCTATATTCCATCTTGATGAATAATATTCTCTTTACATATGTATGCCCAGTGAGCAAAATGCCTTAATTTTTACAGCACTAGCTGGAGAGATCAGTCTGTTCAAGATACATTATGGAGATAACAATAACTGGTAACAATAATCTCTGAGTCCGAGATCTGCTTTACAGTATTGGTGACCAGATTTCATATTATAGTATTATTTGGAAATAGAAAACAATCTTTGCCTCTGTAACTTTATCCATGAACCCCAGAATCATACAGAAATTTAATATGGAGTAATTGTCCATTGATGACATTTGTGAATCATACGAAAATTGAAATATACCATGTAAATACATACTACTATGTCAATGAAATCTGTTTTTGAATTGTTTTATTTAGCTATGATTTAGTTCTAAAATTTAAAACCATTCATACCATTTGACAAGTCTGTGTGCTTCATTATTATTAAAACTTTTCCTTTAAATCATTTTCAACGTGTTTAATAGCAAATGATGACGACAGTTATATAATTTAAGTATTAATATGATGTAATAGTACATGTTTCATAAATTCTTGTATCAGTATCATATTATGAATGTATTCTTTGATCAAAGATTTTAAATTATCTTCTGCAAGACGTTTGAAAAAAAACCCCATGAAAAAATTTCTTCCATTTTTTTCATAAACGCGGCTTGCATGTCTTTACAGAAGGTAAAAAAAAGATAAATATATATTTTAATGTTTAGAAATAACTATTTATACCTACCTGCATTATGTTTGTAGCCTCCCAGTACTAAAACTGAAAGTAGAATTTTATTCTGCCCAACAATTATACTTCCTGTTGTTCAGTGATTCCAATTTGCACCTTTGAATGAAGTAGGCCTGCACAACAAACTAAAAAATACTATGGCCATGTTTCAATTTCATTCCTTTTTACTGCTTTACTGCTTATCATTCTTAGCAACAATTCCAACTTGTCTGATCAAGGTTTGTGTTTAAGAGTGAGAGAAACAATGCTTTTTATGAATTAGGTAATATTCGTTATGATGTAAAAAAAATAAAAATGAACGAAACGTGAGATGTTTAGTTTCTTGTGGTAAAGAATTATATGGACCTCCTTAATGTTTTATTTACAATAGATGGTCACAAATTTATTGTAATTTTGTGCAGGGAAAATTTCACAATAATCGGGTCATGATTTACAATAACCCATCAAAATTATTTTATAGAACTATTTTTAAAAATAAAATCACAATAACCGAATTTACAATAACTGGGTCTGGCTGTTCTAGTACTACACTCAAAAACGATTGATCACAGGTCATATCATTTCAGATTTACACTGGATTGTCGTTATTGAAAATAAGCAATAAAAGCTATGGTGCTACATAATAATAATAGAAATGTTTTTGACTAATGCTACTTTCAGGAGAATCGTCTCATACTGAGCATTTTCAAATGGACCTATTGTGCATCTGACTGAAATTGAAAGTCCTTGAGCAATTCGGGCTTGAATATGTGACCACCAGATTATTGATGTTTTAAGTGGTCTTTTGTTTGAGCCTACATTTCATGTTTACAAAGGTATTTCTTTCATACACATGCCATTTCATATCATGATATTTCTTTAGTATTGTGTTTTCGTACCTCAATATATACTAAATTTCCTTGTTTTTATTCATACATTTATTTTTGTTGCACTTTTTTCCCTATGGGATGCTACCTCTACTGGTTTGATATGAATTATCTAGACTATATCTTCATTGTTTTGATAAAAGTTTATGTTTTGTCTTTACCAGGATTTTTCCCTTTGATACTAAAAACTTCAGTGAAGCTCAATACTATGTGTTGAAAAAGAAATAAAATCTGGTTTACTATTTATAGAACTATCATAAAATATAAGATGACCATCAATGTGAAATAGTCTGCTGTCTTTAGGTTTGACCCACTCCCCCCTACCTTTCCACGTATCCCTCCTATTTGTATTTGGCAGATAACGTTTCAAACATGCACATTACCATTTAGCTGAGTCCAGGTTTTTATTTGTTAACAGATTATATATTATATTGATTTGTTTGCTTTGCAGAAAAAATTATGTGCTAAATCACACGAGTGAAATTTTGTTATATAGGGTAGATGTTAAATCCATTATCTTCAGCATTTTACTTGGCATTTCGATTTATGATGAAGTACCGTATGTATTATAATTATATTTTTTGTTGACAAACATAACCATTTTTCCTGTTTGATTAAGAGCAGGGGTTTTTTTTTACTGTGTTGCATAGCATTGACAAATAATACTGACATGACCTGGATACATCTTTGCCACATCACCTGATACTGATAGTGATCAGTGATAGTGATAGTTGCATTACCTAGCTTGATTTCCATTTCCAGTAAGCTAGCTCTTGTCTTTATAATAATGTCTTTTTTTCTCCTCTCTTCTTTCAATCTCTACTCCAGTCTAAATCATTTTTCCACCCTCAACTAACCCCCCCCCCCCCCCCCCCCCCCTCTCTCTCTCTCTCTCTCTCTCTCTCTCTCTCTCTCTCTCTCTCTCTCTCCCCACATTATTTTATGCCTTTTTATCCATGCTTAAAGTCAAAGGAATTGCATTGAATGATTCAATAATTTCATCCTACTAAAATCACTTTGCATTGTGAATTGATTTTAATTTAAGTTTCAAGTCAAGCAGCTCAATTTCCATTATGGAATCACTTCCTATCTGCTATGCATTGGAACCATTTTGTCTATTACTATTACTATTATTATTATAATTATAATTATATCCTAGTAATCTATAATTTTTCTTGTTGCCTTTTTTCTTCTTTTTTATATGATGTTACAGAACTGAATGTGATGGTCTATTCCTTAAAAGAATAAATTTTCACTTGTTGCTCAAATTTCATGGTGCCTTTAGTTTCATGTTGGTGTTGATTTATTGCAATATTACCTTAACTGTCTGGTTTGGTTTCTTGTTTTTTGTTTGTTTGGTTAGTATTGTTTGTTTGTTTTGGTTTTGGTTTTTTAAGGGGGGGGGGGGGGGTAAATTTTTTTCTTGAATTTGAATACCTAGTCTACCTATGCCACGGAAATGTTTTGATTATGCATTCTAAAATGATTATAATTATTGGGGACAGCATAATTTCAACGCCATTTCATGTAAAGTATGCTCCTACTCCTACAAAGCGAAAGCACTGGATGAAGTGCCCGTCAGTAGTATTTTATAGTTTGACAGTTGACAGGGTGCGCTTTTAGGTTTTGCATCACTTGTGTAGAGTGAGGCCTGATGATGACATTGACACCTGAGCTAAAAACAGCGGTTACAATACAATGCAACGAAAAATTGAATTAACTCTATAAATTGTAACCTCAGAAAAGTATTCATATTTCAGTCTTTTGATTTGCAAATGCAAATGACTGTACTGTACTGTACGGTAAAGAAGATACAGTGGAACTATGGCGTTTATGACATTTGGTGTGCAAATCATATCCTCTGACTGTAATTTGTAAAGAAGGTGTACAGTTGAAATAGGGTATGTATTGTATGCCCTTTGGTGTGCAAATGCACCCCCTGACTGTAATAGATAAGACTGACAGTACAGTGGAAATAGTGTATTATTAGACTTAGATTGTCCAAATCATCATACCCTCTTGTTCCTCTTAACAGTGGATTGAAACTCTTACTGTAAAAAAATAATCTCTCAAAAGTTATAAAGTGAGAGTCATTTATGCACTAAAACTAAGAAATTGCTTAGACCACATTTCATGCATCGAATTCCAGTTATAATATGCAATTACATATCTACTATTATGGGGTGCATTTGCAACCCAAAAGAAGGAGGAATTGGTCATCGAAATATTTTTTTTACCTCACTGACGACTGACACTGGTTATATTATTTCGGTGACACAATGTTTAAACCATTTCGATCAGGCAACCCAATTCAGTTCCTTCATTCTATCTTGTGAACAAATGATATGACCAATGGGAGAAGAGTTGAGCCTTGATTATATACGTAATCATGATTATCGTATGATAGATTGATTGTACCCTATGTCTTAGGGATACACGAATATATGCACCCAATCGAATGTGTTTAATTTAGGAAACCTGACTCACTGAGACTGAGAGTGTCAGTGAGTGTCACCGAGATAATATTTTACCTCACTGGTTTTATTATTTAGGAAACCTGTCGCCAAAATAATGGTTGTTGAGTCTGCAATCGCACCCCAAAAAGCAGAAATCTCAAAATATAGACTTGCTGCATTTTGGGGCGAGTAAACTATGCCCGTGAGAGAATGAAAATTGTCAATTGTCAAGGTTGTAGTAGAATGCAGGACTTTCTCGACTTTTTGCTTGCTAGTCTAGTTGTCGTAATAAGGGTTTTCAAGAGAACAGCGTACAAGGTTCAATGTGGAACCTCTACTGAGTGAGATGCAGATCAGAAAAGGAAGAGGATGCACTGGCGCTATCTTCGCTCTCGACAAATCAGTGAAAAAACTATTGAATACAAACAATAAAGAACTGAATCTCGAGTTCGTGGGTCAAGAAGAGGACTTTGACCGAGTAAACAGAAACAAGCTGTGGAAAACGTAAGAAGAGGTAGAGTACGACGTTAAGGGACAACTTCCGGACAATATCCAGAGCCATCTACACCAACAGCATGAGTGCAATACGCACCCAAATTGGACTCACGAAATGGTTTGGGGTGACATCTGGAGTGGGGCAGGGGTGTGTACTATCACTATTACCATTACCACCATTGCTGTTCATTGTATATATGGACAAAATCACGAGAGAAGCAAACCCCAACCCTGAAAATCTGAATGAGGAGATGCTGTTCGCAGACGATCAAAGCGTCGCACATGAAATAGAAGGGGAACTCCAGGAGCACAAGAACAGCCTAAACACACAATGTGAATGTGAGAACTTCGGCATGAAAGTCAACATCAGCAAAACAACGAAAGACCACCTGGAGGCCTCAACATCAACATCGATGGGACAACGCTGAAACTGAAACAAGTCGGAAGTGAAGTATCTTCATAGAAGAAGACGGACGTCTAAACAGAGAGATCGAGACCAGAGTTCAAAAGGCCAACTGCGTCAGCTACCAGCTTGCCCCACTCCTAAGACACATCAACATCCCCATCGAGATCAAAGCCAAACTAATCGAGTCCATATTTAGACCAACCTTGACCTACCACTACCAGAGTCAGGCATGGACCCTAACCAAAAGTCTCGAAAGAAAGATCACCACCTGCGAGATGTAATGTCTAAGGAGAGGTGTCAACAAAACCTGACGCGATAAGATGAAGAACATCAATGTCAGAGAAATGGTTGGAACAACACCAATTCTCCACCATATCCAACAGCAGAGAATCAGAAGGTTTGGGCACCTGTCACGCATGGCACCTCATCAGCTTGCCAGTAAAGCTTACAACACAAAGATATCAGGGTACAAGGCAAGGGGAAGACAGAGGAAGGGGAGTTTTCCATTTGCGGCACTCAAAAAAATAATATTCCAATTGCGGCACCACTGCTTTTCGTTTAATTTTTCTACATTCCAATTGCGGCACTCTGCTTTTCTGATGGGAATAATTGATGTAACAAAATTCGTTGTTCTTTTTAAATTGAAGTCACTGGATGCCCAAAGCGTCGGTGGAAATAAGGACGAGCTAGCCATGTAAGACCTCATCAAGTAATCCAGATATGGATCTACTCTTTCATCACACGTCGCTTCAAGCATTATGTCGAATGCAGAACTTTCGAAGACTTCCTGGTATTCAAGAAATGGAAGACCGAAAGTCTGTTTCAAGAACTTTCTCATGATTGGTTCTGGATTCGTGTACTTGTAGTCATTTGCCATGCCTAATTCCTGATTTTTTCTTTCTCGAGAGGCGTTGTTATTTTCGCATTGCAGTTTTTGTTGACGCACTGCCGATTCTTTGTCGTCGCACCTACTTTCTTTAAACGATGAAGGAAGCCATCAAGAGCAATGACATGACAGTGACAGGCTTGCCTTTAGTTGTCTCTGCGAATCTTGCAGACATCTTTCTATGTGATTATATTTAACAAATGGAAAGAAGACACAGCGTAGAGGAGTTTTATTGCAATGCTGAACATCAATTGGTACATCATAACGTGTTCACATCCTATTAAAACAATGATTTGTAATTAGTTTTTACGTTATTTTTGACACACTATCAATGTCTATTGTTTTTTAGTTAAATAAAGTTCACTTATCGATGACATCTTTCAGCGTAATGTTATGAACGAAATCTGTTTTTTTTAAATTTTTATATAGATTTAAGTGTCGATAATAATAATATAAATCAGTGCCGCATATGGAATGTTTTGATGCCCGTTGTTTAACAGCAGTACCGCAAATGGCATACACCCCGAGGAAGACCTTGATCGAGGGTGTGAAAGAATCACAGAAGACCTACAACATCCCACCCACCCAGTCCTGAAACTTGCGGACAGAAACCTCTTCCCCCCCCCCCCCCCCCTCGACGGCCAGGATGGTGCAAGGGGACAGATCAGATAAGAAAAAAAAGAAGAAAACTGTATGCTCCCCGGGGTTCTGTGAAGGATGTTGAATGAATAACAGTCTGCTCAAGGGCAGATTATGCAAAAAATTCTTCTTGCACGGGGCATCTACGGAATATCTTGATCACATTATTGTGCATACCTACTTTTCAGCTCTCACCACGTTGCAGCAATACTCACCACCATTCATTGGGTGTGCATGTACGTGTCGTCAATACTGTAGAAAACGGTTGTAGAGTTCAGCAGTCGCTGGATAATAAATTGCACGCTGTTTTGGATTAAGAGAAAATCGTGCAATTGCGCGTACAGCGCAGTTACGAGAAGCTACCCAACCATCATCATCATCACCATCATCAAGCTGCTGGTCTGCACGTTGCCGATCATTCTTCTCCAAGTAGATCTGTCCTCCGCCATCCTTGAGTGTGCAGAGTTGGTGATGGTGTTGGTTTGGTAGTCGTTTGTCTCAAACTCGTCACGTAGATTAGACGTTGTCTGCCTCGTGCTCTTTTGGACTCCAATTACACACCGCGGGTTACTCAATTTTCTGTTCATTTCTGTCGCCATGTGCATTCCCTGTTCCAAGTTATTTATTTTTAATTGTCTCTTTCTGATATTATTAATAATTTATCTTTCCTTTTCAAATCTCCCTTCCTGGTTTCTCATTCCGTGACAGACGCGTGCACTCCGTTGTGTCCTTTCATGTATTCTTGTTTATCGTTTAATTATTTGTCGTCGAAAAAGGGGAAACCAAAACATCATTTGTATTGTTTATCGTTACACACGAAGCTGTACTAGTACTACTCATACTTTTTTCCCATTTTACGGATTACCAGCTTCAGGCAGCCCTCCTAATCTTTGGAGTGTTAGAAAGTAGAGAAATACACTATTACTATGGAGAAGGCAAGACACCCGTGTCGCTGGATGTTATATTTTTACCACTCGTTTTGAAGAAGTCTGTTTTTCTTTGTTTTGTTTTTGTCTTTAAAAAAAATTATCTCCCGTTTCCTCGGCATTTCCATGAAAAAACACAAAACGTGGCAGAATCGTAAACTTTCTGGCGGCGGCTACTCAGTAGAAGTAGAAGTGGAAGACCGATTATTACATATTTAGATTGATCAAGAACGTTAGTGTATGTTCTAAACTCCTTGACATTGATGCAAACGACACTTTGGTAAAATAATAATATTATTATACTATGTGCGTAGTATCGATGTAAGTCTTGATTGTATCGAGTACTAAACAGGGAAGTTGGGGTACAACTACTGTGGGGAATCCCCTTTTCATCACTGCAGCCATTGTAATGGTGAAAAACATTTATTGCTTGCTTTGACTTTGATACCAGGAACTTGGCTTTGTCGTGTTGAGCTAGAACCAGATCTAGTTTATTTG
This sequence comes from Dirona pellucida, assembly GCA_030265205.1. Classification (NCBI taxonomy): domain Eukaryota; kingdom Metazoa; phylum Mollusca; class Gastropoda; order Nudibranchia; family Dironidae; genus Dirona; species Dirona pellucida. Next base: position 13,950 of record JARDUL010219742.1, read on the forward strand.
TTCAGTTCATCTTTTAAGTGTGCAGTAGCTAACATGCAGTTTCATTTGTGACATCTAGAGAGGATAAATCATGGGTGACCTGTCAACGATCCGAATTATATTTCCAAGAAGAATTTCCGACTTCCTTTTAGATCTAAGCATTAGAGCAAGAGTTAAACTAGGTTATGAAAGTGTTAAATGGCTATGCATTGAGCACTTAAAAGGTTCAAAATTGTGTGAAACTTTATCACCTTCAAATGAGGAAAATGAAGAGGAATTAATGGACCTGTTTCATGCATCTGGTTTCGTGAAACCGGACAATGAAGTGATTTGGCTACGACCTACCCATGTTTTTGAAAAGAGTGACGAGAAACAAGTGTACAAATTTAAAATTCGACACAGACCTCCCTCATCAATTGTGTGCGTTGGAAATACATTATTATCTGAATTTTTTGTCTTACAAGCCCTTGATGACTTTCTGTTTGGTTCCATTGGGGAAAACACAGAGGTGGAGAAGAACATAATTCTACAATTAACAACTTTGGCTCTTACATTTCCTTCATCTTTACCCATGAAAAATTCTGATGTGATTGATGGAAGACACCAAGTAAGGCCATTTAGCCTATATAATTATCACAAACGATTTTCAAAACATATCTACAAACGACTTATCACCACCAAAAGTAGTGTAAATCGCTGGATTGACCATTACTACTACTATACAGCCTTCCATAGCACATTTATCAGCAACAAAGCAAGAAATTGGACAGTCAAAGACTACAAAAAACATTTTTTGAAAATCTTTTTAGAGAATTATCCATCTTACTGTTTTGATAGCTATTCAGTGCAGGACTTTGAGAATGGACAAGCTAATGTTGTAATGGATCTCTATGGTGAATCCACGATGGAGAAAGCTGGAATTTACAAAAATGAGGTTTGATATATTATTTCATTCACCATGCCATGTGTCAATATTAATATTTTTATGGCATGTACTTTTACTGATAATTTCTTTTGATATAATATGAGCATGTATTCTGTTGGTAGTTGTCTATAGTATATTATTGCCCGAAAAAAATTGGATAAAAATTAAGAAACTGTGATGCTTAATGAGGAAAAATCAGAAATTATTGTTTTAGGAAGTAAATAGTAGTAGTAGTAGTAGTAGTAGTAGTAGTAGTAGTAGTAGTAATTTATTATTATTATTATTGTTATTGTTGTTGTTTTTATTATGATTATTAATATCATCATCATCATCATCACCATCATCATTATCATCATCATCATCTGTAGATGTAGTAGTAGTAGTAGTAGTAGTTCAATCATTTAATGTTCTGCTTCAATCATCTTGATTCATTCAGCATGCCTTCATTTGACAACATGACTGCCTTTCACAAAAGATCTATGTAACTTTTGAAAAGACATATCCAAAACAGGCTAAGAACTCCACCACAGCAGTTTCAGAGTGTGAGAGACTGTATCAGAGCAAAAAATACTTCACTTACTTTTTTTTGTCAACTTTTTATTAAATACAAGAGCAGATGATTGAGATTCATCGCAGAAAAAAAATAATCGCAAACCTCGTGTCGGTTTCCTGTTTTTGAAATGTTGCAGTCATGTTGATTTAAAGAAAATACATAGATATTTGATATATTATTATATATTATTTCAATAGATTTTTTTTCTTCACAATATCCCAATTTAGAACAGGGAGTGCGGTCTGGAAGACATAGAAAGAGTGCACCTGAAAAGCACTGTTAGAGATGGCGGCCACAAGCAGTGGATAGTTGAGCTAGATAGCAAATTTGGCCCCAAGGTACTTTTTTTATTTAATGGTGACTTTGGTTAATTCTTTTAAATTTTTGTTTTAAGGATATAGAACCTGATTTGTATGCATGTCATGGGTTTTATATTCTTAAACTTAATGCACAAGGAAAATGTAGAAAGGCAAAGTGGTAACAAAAATGAAAGCTGAAAAATAAAACAAACCTAGTAAACAATAAAACAACAAGAAAAACACAAAACAATGGGTTTGCTATTTTGAACAGCAAGGGAAACATCTTTATGTTTGATAATAGTCTCCCATTGAAATTTGCAGGAGAACCATATTTTTCTATTTCATGACGAATGAGATCTTAGACAGACCACTGCAGCAATAGCAGTACAGAATCAGTAACATTTTATTTTTGTTTTCATTCAAAACAAGCATAATTACGATATTGAAATGTTAGCTTTTAAAAAAAATATGATATGACTTTCAACTGCTTTATTTCAGTCACTGGACAAGACATTGTTATTTGACAATGAGGAAATGGCCACCTCCTTCATTACCATGCTACAAGGGTACATGACTCTATGTATTCAACCGGACCTAAACCTCTGTCGAGAGTTGACTCAATTGTCTGTCAACCTCAGAGACAAGCTCAAGAGTTTTTGTCCCATTCGGTTTGTGTCCCTTTGTATGGTTTTTAAACAGAAGGAAACTAATACATTAGCCCCTGGGAGCATCCTCGGGAGGCAAAAATACTATGGGGTGGCGGATTAGTCCAGAGATAGTGGGCTTGTTTTCTTTTCATGGCAAGGCGAAGTTGCTGTGGCAGGCATGGGTTCGATTCCCCCAGTCGCCGAAAATCTTTTTTCTATTTTGTGTTCTTGTCTCTCACTGGCACTGTCACATTATCCCACTATCATTCTGTCTACTAGACCATCAGTGCTCACGCCCTCTTCATTTATTACAGAGAGTGCTATTAAAAGCCAATAGATTTAGATAGGAAAATGAAAATCCTATGTGGGTAATCAAACTGCACCGTCATTTGCAATTCAGTCTCATACATCACAGTCATTCAACAGATAGGGCTATCTGATAATAGATGAACCGTTATTCCGTTATAACTAGTGAGGTAGCTGTACAGGAGCAGGCACAGGTTTGATAACAAACAAACTTATGACCTGTATTTCTAAGACAACAGCAATGTGTTTATTGGTAAAATGGTACATTGTCATGTTATCCAATTTAATGGTAAAGGTTTTTAGATGTGGTTGGTTCATCACCTACACATCTTTTATTCCTGATGCAATCTTCCTAGTCATGTGTTAACATTTGGATTTACTTCCATCTGTCATGTACACCCTTTAGAGCTTGACATGTGGCTGGCCCCCATGCTGCTTTTTACGATATAAGGGAGACTCGATAAACAAACAAGCATTTTTCCAGTTGTGGATTACTTTCTTTCAGCTTTCATCTTAATTATCATCAATCCAGGCATGTTATTTATTAATCTCCTTTTGCATTATTGTGTAGTTTGTGCCTATATGTATTTAATGGTTTGTTTTTTCTTAATTCCTTATTAGTTTTTCTACACAGATTTGCATGGATTGGAATTTTTAGAATTTATTATCATGGTCCAAACTTAAAACATTGTATTTCTAACCTGATAAATTTTTCAATGCTGTAACTTGAAACTATTGATTCTTGATAATGGAAAGAACAATTTTACACAATTAGAACTTTGTATGTAGATGATAGATTTAAAAAAAATCAAATTTACAGTCTGCTCCTCTTAATCACCATTTGGTTAATCACAACTGCAGCTTAATTGCAACTGTTTCCCCCAAAAATGGAATTAATTCTTTATAAAAGTCATCAATGAATCGCAACTTCGGCCGCTTAATTGCAACTCCCTCTGCAACACGGCGAGGGCCAATTTGTTAACAAATATTCAGCTAAAAGTCCTGACACAACATAACTTTTCACAACTGACCTTAGCGTAACAAAACTACTGCCGGTCGTTTCTGTCATTCAAACACATATAATACAGGTGCAACACCAAAGTGTTTTTTCCCTTCAGTGAATAGCGATAAGAGGTGACCTAAGACTGTTGTCTCCCCTGACTAAAACATTGCCTGTGTGTGAACAGATAACACACACCACCGTCACAATAATGTAATGTAAATGTAATGATATATAATTCCCTTTATTCATCCCATGGGGAAATTTGTCTTTAGGATCTATTCCGAGGGTAGACGGGAATAACCCAGGCATCAGCCGCAGAGCAACTGCAAAGTGGAATCAGGGTCTAGAGAAAAAAAAAGTGCTTCCATCTGGATTTTAACCCACGACCTCTCGAACCAAAGGCGAGTGACTTAGCCACTGCACCACCAGCTCCCACAGTGTTGTTTGCCCCCATTAAGTAAGATATGTGCAGCCTTTTGTAAATGTGCCATCAGAAGCCTGGGTTGGGTGAGATGAATTAAGTAGTAATTCCTTAAGTTGTGTCCCACCTTATCGTGGTGGGGAGGTTTGTGTGATCTAATGATTTAGAAGGCTATACAAAATAGGTGCAACCATATTTGGCAGGCTTCTAATGAAGAT
>JARDUL010221960.1:0-19117 GCA_030265205.1 Dirona pellucida
GAGAGAGAGAGAGAGAGAGAGAGAGAGAGAGAGAGAGAGAGAGAGAGAGAGAGAGAGAGAGAGAGAGAGAGACGGGATTACTTGCTAACTTTCAGAAAACAAAGACAATGAGCAACGATCGCGTTATATACAAAGATCTCCCTGTTGGGATAGCGAACAAAAAAGAATTGCAACAAGTCATCCTGAACCTCATCTCTTGAAGCTAACAATCTATTTTAAAATAGCGAAGTATATTTTACACATAATCAAGAAGACCTGTAACATCATGAAAACGATTTTACCATCAACCACGATGTTACTGACACGTATAAGGTATTTGGGTTAATCAGTTGACTTTCCCTTTCAACTATACATATATATATAAGGAATAAATATGAGGCTTCTGGCGGACGAGGACAAAACAAGACAAGCAACGTTTCGGCCAAAGGCCTTCGTCAAGCGACGACACAAAGAGACAGTAACACTAAAACATAAAAAACAGTGAGGGCCAATGCCTCTACGACACGAAACAAAACAAACAAACAAACAAAAATAATGTCTTAATGTCTTAAAATAACGCCTTAAAATAATGTCTTATTTCATATTACAAGACTCCAAACTCGTCTCTTCTTTTTTTTTTTTTTTTTTTTTTCTTTTTTCTTTCTTTATCTGCTTGAAAATGTTTTCAAATGAAGCAATCATATTCTGTGAACTGTATCGATATACTTTATAAACCATCGATATCGATGGTAATCGGTGGTGAACTGTGAACAGCTGTGAACTGTGATTGTGTAGTCTGCTGTCAAATCTATTTTTATCATGGTGTTGGTGAGTTGTCTATTTTCATTTTCATTGACGGTGTTGGTGGGTCGCATCCACGAATCAAATCCAAGACAGACGCCCCTCCGACTATCAAAATCAAGAGTATGAAAGTGAAAGGCGAAACCGGTGAGTCTCACTTCTAGTAATTATTGAATTAGACGCCTATATAAATATTAAATTACTTTCCTTACTTTACTCTGACTTGCCGCCCTTTTTTGTTAGAAACTCAGGACTCACACTCACACTCACACTCCACACTGACTGCATGCTTCTATTTAAATTTACAATTTCTAGACGTAGCAGTAGTAGCAGAGGCAGAGGATATTGTCGAGAACCTATCCATATTCATATTGCTCAACTTGATTTTTTAATGAGCTATCACCATCTACGTCTAAATAGGCCTAAGCTATATATTATAAATGCTTCTTATTTGAATTTTTCAAGCGAAATACATCACAATCACAATGACAATTCAATATAGATATGGCATAGGCATATGGTCTACTAAGTCTAAGAAATATGCTGATTTTGTTTCAAGCAATAAGAAGTGTGTCTTTGTAACAGTAACATGTCTTCAAATTCAAATGTGCTCACTCTATGAGTTACAGTTAAGCAACATGTCTTCAGCAGATGTGCTTTTACCCCTTTGTAACCCCATGCCCATCATACCTTTGCCTTTAGTAATTTAGCAGAAAAAAAACAAGAAGTAGAAGGGGACACAGTACAGAAGTGAAAGAAGGGAAGGGGAGAGTAACTAAATAGATTTATCTAGACTAGTCTCGTCATCTCTGAGTTTATATGGTAGCAATTTGTGTCAATCCTAAACAACGGACCCTTCTGTATGATCAATGCTTCACACAGGTTAGTTTCTCTAGGTGAAAATGGCTGCTAATTTACAATTTGCTGCGGCTATGAATTTGTTGTGACGGAACTGTTTGCATAGTGATAGTGAGAGAACTATTACCATTGGAGGTTAAGAAGGTCAGATGACTGATTATTTTCAAACAGATAATGAAATATTTCTCTACTTTAACTTTGCTATACATGTACATATACATATGTACAAACAGTCATTACAAATTGAAATTACACAATCGGAAGTTAAGCCAAATAGCATCAAATAATTTTAGAGCTGAACAAAGAGGCACATCAAAGCCTGCAATCAGAAATATCCTCAGGTATCCTTGACAATAACTCCTTGATACCGCAAAACCCTAATAGCTAGCTCAATGCCCAGCCTCAGACTTTACATACAGGCAATTGTGTGCAAACATACAGGTGCCCCAGCCATCATTCTCATGTTTTTTTAATTTATATGACCTCATATTGAAGATTCTATGATAGCATGTTATTTATTAGAATAATACTGCAATTTAATTTTGCTAATCATTCACACACTATTTTTTTTCTCAGGAGTAATGTCAAACGAGTCATCGTTTAGACCAACTTGGTCTCAGGATGAATTGCTTGCCAATGAGACTCATATTAATCTTGATGTGAGTAGAAACATAATTGATCTTGTGGACAATGGAGCCACAATTCCCTTCATTGCCAGATACCGCAAGGAAAAGACAGGCAACATGGACGTTGATCAAATTAAAAATGTTGTCTCAAAATACCAGGAAATAAAGTAAGCAACATCTGAGTATTTTTATTTCACTTCATTTTTAATACCAGATATTATTTTGAGGAGTTTTACCGTGGATGGAACCAGGGCACAGATGATGAGTTTCTCAGATAAAAATATGTATATACATCACCTGGCTCTAGGTTAAGTGATTTATGGAAAATTACAATGAGTTTTGTATGTTCAAAATGACAAAGGAATTCTAGGAAAGTTCTTTGTGTGATCTCTATGTTCACATTGGGCAAGAATTCTAGCAGTATTACCACTGTAATGCAAAAATGTATTTTGGTTGAAATTAAGATCTGCAACAGCGTGACATGCCCTTAGAAATTAAACATAGTCTAATTTCCTTCATTGATTAATAGAACTCAGCATCAAGTCAGTGCTGTTTTAGCTTTCTGCACCATCCACGACTTGGCCTCTTTATCTGAGTCAATTCCGTACAACTACCATTAACTTATTAGATAATTCTTTACTGTCTCATTTATGTATCAGTAGATCCTTGCAAAATTTCTTGCTTTGAATTTTTCATTTCATATTTGATCTTACTTACAATTATTTTTATTTTTTTCCTCTTCTCTCAGGGACATTGAAAATCGCATCCAAACGGTCTGCAAATCTGTTTCCAAATTAGGAAAGATGAACAGAGAACTTGAAACTTCAATTTGTATGTCAACAACAATAGATGATGTTGAAACTTTGGTAAATTTTGTTTTATATCATTTGAAAATGTCACACCTATGTATATAGATTACAACTATTATTTTGATTTAGTTGAAGATCTTAGAGTAACTCAAACTATGCGCCCAAATCCTTATCAGACATACTTTAGCCATGTACATTTGGCTATGGTGGGCTGCTGGCCTTTACTGTCACCTATGCCAGCATTCCAACTCAAATTACCATTGGTATTAATTTCTCCTGGCATACTAACATCTTTCTTTGTCTATAGCTGGGTACTCATTCACACCTGAGTCGAGTGAGGAAAAATTGTGTAAAGAATTTATCACAAGTCAAGGACTCACAATCTTAACACCAGTGGCCCAACCACTCGGCCACCAACACGACTTAAATAAGCATTTAATAAGGATGATATAGTACATCAAATTCTTTCACTTAAAAAATTAAGGGGAATCATCACATTTCCTTTTTGCTTATCACATTTCCTTTTTGCTTTGTAAAATTTCAGTATGCTTTGTACAAACCGGCACCCAAGGGAAGTTATGCTGAGAGAGCCAGAGCTTTGGGTTTGGACACAGCAGCCCAGGATATGATGGCAGGAAAACCTATTCAGCTTATGAAATTTGTCAACCCCAATACAAAAGGTTTTCTTCTTTTTTGTTGGAAAACATTATCCAAGTAACAGCTTTAAGTAATGAGTTAGGTTAAGAAATGTATACAGGTAGAAAAAAGAATCTTGCTAGTTGTTGATTTGTAAACTTTTGTTTAACTTTTCCCAATTTGGCAACATTATTGCACATTGACATTTTCAGTTTTTGGAAGAGTATATCATATGGGAACTGTTGTCATGCAAGTAAAGAATTATATTTAAACAAACAAAAAATTATTTCATTTCCTTTTTCCTCCTTTTGAATTATGTAGAAATTTTCTTATATTTTGTTAACAGTAGTAGTAATTTCAAATGTCTTATTTTAGAACTTTGTTATTTCTAATATTTTTATAGGCTAATTGTAGGAAAATGTCTGATTGATCAATCTTCTGATAAAATTTTAGGGTTGGAATCTGTGCGAGAGATAGAGAAAGGAGTCGGACACATCATTGCTGATATTGTGGCCAAAGATAAAGAAACTTTTGATAGATTGCGTGAAATGTGAGTTTTAACTTTCATTTAATTTGGATATTTTTGCATTCATCAATAAGAGTAAATTTAGTAACAAAATTTTTTTAAAATGAATATCACATCAGGGCTTTCTATAAATGTGAAACTGGTTAGAATTATGCAAATTAAATTTGAGAGGTGAGTTTATGGCAAAAATAAGTTAAAAGGAAAGGCAAAGAATGAATATGAAGCAATGTTTATTGTCGGTTCAGGAGACTACTATAACCTAAAAGATTTAACCAATTATTCAGACTCCACTGAACATTTACACAGCGCATGCATTTCAGAGAGTACTGTGGCTATATAAATTTAGACCTGTTGATAAAATTTGTGTAAGCATCATCACTTTATCCAATTCTAGAAGTCTTTGTCATTCCTTCTACTCTATACAATGTAAAACATAAAATCAATTTTTACGCCTCAACTATAATTTTTCAAATCATAGATAAATGCAAAATATCATATCCAAAATCGACAAAGATGCGACATATAGTTCAATATAGTTTTGTAAACATTGTATCATTATATCATATACTTTGTTTTGTTTGTTTATCCTTTTAGATGCTACTCTAACAGGGATTATGTATTGCAAAGCAGCAAAGGCAAAGGCTTGACGCAAGAAAAAGATAAAAAGTCTTTGAATCAAAAACAGTTGAAATCTGCAGGGGATCCTGATAAATTTAAACAATATTTTTCATTCACTGCTTCTGCCAAAAATCCACCTTCTCATGTGGTGAGTACAAGATAAATCTTGTTTTAGATGTCATCCTTAAATTATTAGTGAATTTTTTGTTAATTAACTGCTTGCCAAAGTTTAAGTCTTGAATGTTTTATTTTTACAAATTCTTTGTGACTAGAATGTAATTACGGCCGGAAGTCACAAATTCTCTATTTTCTAAGAAATGAGGTGTGAGTGCATTAATGAATCATGAATTGTATGGGTTTTTTTAGATGTTATTTGTGCTTTTATGATTATAACCGTAGTGATAATTTCCGTTCAGACTTTATTTTATCTTCATGTTTTGTGTATAAATATTACACTCTTTTTGATAGGAGTTTCACAGAGAATCACATGAAATTGAAATTCTATGAAATGAACCTAAAGTATCTTTGTCCTTTCTGCTCTTTCTAGGTTTTGGCCCTAAATCGTGGTGAAGATTGCAAGGCCCTGACTGTTAAAGTTGTCGTTCCAAAAACAGTCAAGTTTAGATTCATGGATTTTGCCTATAAAAAATTTCTAAGGAATATAAATGCTTTCACTAATAGTAAAATAATTAAAACGTCCATTGAAGATGCCTATGATCGCCTGATGGAGCCAACACTATGTCGTCAAACAAGGTGAGTCATCCGGTTGGTTTGATCATTTTCTTGAAGAGATAAAAGATTTAATTTAAATTGTGTAAATTATCAATAATGGCTTTGACAATCGCTGCTTTCATTTAATGTCTTGTTTTTTTAAGGAGAATTTTCCCTCAAAACAGACACTCATGAAATGCATAATGAAAAGATACATTGTCGTGGGCAAATATAATCTAACATGCCAAAATTGCCATAATACAAATGAAGTGTAAACTGACACTATTTAGTATTTGTTGATTGTCGCTAGATTTATGAATGAAAAAATGTAAACGTCCAATGATATTCTAACTAGATGTTCTTCACATCAAAGCTTATGGTAATACATGTATATTTGAAATTACTCATTATCATATATATCTCCTATCCCCAGATCTTCTTTGACTAGATTTGCTGAGAAACAAGCTATTGCAGTATTTGCCTCCAATGTGAAGTGCCTTCTCTTGTCCACTCCCACAAGGAATAAAACGATATTAGGTGTCGATCCGGGATTCCGGAATGGTTGTAAAATTGCTGTCATTTCCCTAATGGGGTCTGTTCTTGATACAGATGTGATATATTTCCACAATTCAAATTCATGGAACGAGAGGAACAAATTTGCATCCCTTGTACATAATCATAGGTAAGGTTTTGTTTGCTTCTTTTTGTGTTTACTAGATAGAATTGATTGATACGCATACATTCACCATGCTCACTAGATAACCAAATTGTCACTATTTTTCTAAAGTAAGAGAGGAGGCGTGATTGTCGATTGTTAAGACAGCAAAATCTCATCGCAAAGGTTGTGGGGTCGAGTCCAACACCAGTCACCTCATTGTTTTTCTTGGGCAAGAATCTTTGATCCAATTGCCTTACTGGACCTAGATGTATTTATGAGTACCAGCTTATATTACAACAGGCGAAATAATCAGCTGTAGATCAGGGTCTTATCCAGAAGGGTGAGATTGTCATTGTCCGTTTCATGCTTCAGAAACTTGGGTACGCCTCAAGGACTTGCTTTAGAGCGTATTCATTATGAGATAAAACACCATGTGAATGATATATTGTATTATTACATACATGGTTTTGATGTTAATGTAACGGCTAACACGTTGGTAAACCCCATGAGTGTGCTCAGGATTGAACGGGCAAGAATGCTTTGTGAACGAATGAACAAAAATTTTAGCCTGTATTAAAATAATATTTATCTCTAATTATTATAACTTGAGGGTTGTATTCTTGACTGTTAACTATAAGCGATTTGTTGTACGTGAATGGATGAAAAGTGCTGGGCAAGTAAAAGAGACCTTAAATTATATCAATGTTGACACATTCACCTTGAAGTATATATGTATATAATGTTCATGTTGATAGTTATGTTATACATTTTATTTGATCAGATGTGAGATAATTGCCATAGGAAATGGTGTTGCTTGTCGAGAGACTGAACTGATCATTTCAGAAATGATATCCTGCCAAGCTTTCAAGCCATTGGATGTTGTCTATTGGTGAGATTCTTTATTTCTCTCTTATTCAGAAACTGATTGTAATACATGTTTTGAAGGCCTTGTAAGTGTAAACAATATTTGAAAACGCCATAGCTTTTTGTTCAAGGTGTATAAAGTAGCAGCTATCTTTAAAAAATATATTTAAACTATCAACATTTTGATAAGTGTTTACGGTCAATTTCTGCTAAGCATTTTAGTCAATTATAATATATTTACTTTTTACTCTTTGAAATATATTTTTTGTCTTCTCTTTTTTTCTACAGCATAACAGATGAATGTGGAGCTTCTATTTATAGTGTATCTGATCAAGCCAAGAAAGACCTCCCTGATCTGGACCCCACGCTTAGAGGGGCTGGTAAGCACAAGAGTCTACGGGTGAAATCCTGGTGTCGACTAAATAGGACAAGTTATTAAGTTAATTATTGCCTGAAACTTGGCCTTGCTATTCGGAAAGTATTGAAAAAGTGCTGTTTTATGATCAACGATTGATTAGACAGTCATTATCATACAATTTCTTTGTCATCATTGGATTCAAAATGATATGAAATGTCACAATATAACTTCAAAGTGAAACCTCGGTAAAGATATAGATTGAAGTTTGTTTTCTCTGTGCATCTTCCAGTGTCTATTGCAAGGCGTGTCATCAACCCCGTGGCTGAGTTTGGAATCAAAATGATAGGAAATAACACAATATAATCAAAGTGAAACCTAGGTAAAGATATAGATTTAAGTTTGACGTTATTGATAAACAGTTTTTTTTCTCTGTGCATCTTCCAGTGTCTATTGCAAGGCGTGTCATCAACCCCGTGGCTGAGTATGGAATCAAAATGATAGGAAATAACACAATATAATCAAAGTGAAACCTAGCTAAAGATATAGATTTAAGTTTGACGTTATTGATAAACAGTTTTTTTTCTCTGTGCATCTTCCAGTGTCTATTGCAAGGCGTGTCATCGACCCCTTGGCTGAGTTTGTCAAGATTGAACCTCAGCACCTCGGGGTTGGGATGTACCAGGTAGGCCAGTCCATGGATTGGTATTAGTATTACTCGGAGATGTTTAAAGAACTGTACGTCCATTGTCATTTAATGTGCTTCAAAGCAAAATTATGTTCAAGCGCTGATGGTCTAAGAACAAGGTTTGAAATGAGATGTAAGCTCTGATTTATTGGAGGTTTTTAAGGCTTGGAAGAATTTGATCTATTTAATATTTCCCCCTCTTCTTATCTTCATATTCTTTATTCTCCTCAAAATGAAACAAATGTTTGACTATAATGATTACTGATAACAAAATTTATCCTTTGAAAATGTAGGGTTTAACTAACATGATCTGGATTTTTTTAAATGGCAAACTGAACTTTGAACTGCCTTCTTAAATGAGCATACCAAATTAAAGTCTTTATTACTTTTTTTTTTTGGTTCAATTGTTTGGAAGTTGTGATAAGTTTGTTTGGTTGATGTGATTACTAAAGCATTTTATATTATTTGTTGTTTGTTTTATGCATCTATATAGCATGATGTGAGCAAAACCAAACTACAGGAAGCTCTAGATTCTGTTATTGAAGAGTGTGTCAGTTTTGTTGGTGTGGATCTCAACACTTGTAGTGAATGTTTATTGAGGTGAGTGGAGATTCTTTTTCATGAAAGTTGATATCAATTTTATTCTGGCTCGAATGTTTTCTTATTACAAGAATCCACATTGAAATGCTCATAAGCTTGTTGTTATCTTTTTAAATAGATTCAGGTTTAGGAAATGTTTTTTCTTGGATTATCTTAAATCATGTCAGATTACCATAAGTGGGCATCAGTAGAAATGAAAATAATGGGACCTAATCATTTTTTTTACCCTCTAACAGGAGAGTTTCAGGTCTAAATGCTTCAAAGGCCAAGAAAATAATTGAGTGGCGCGAAAAAAACGGGGCTTTCATCAACAGACATCAATTGCTCAATATAAAGGTAGGTGAACTTGCTGGTTGCACGTCTTCAATTATTTGTTATTGCCAACAATAGATATCAAACTACTCAAATATTGGATTACTGAAAAGCAGCACAAGTCCATTTAAGCTTGAAACATTATCCCATGTGGCTATTTCATTTGGGCATCCAGTGCTTGATTTACTTTTGATTTACTAATGAATAGGTTTTTATAATGAAAAACACTCAACATGTCTTAATTGGGGAGCCGGTGGTGCAGTGGCTAAGTTACTTGCCTTCGGTTCATGAGGTCGCAGGATCCAATCTCAATTGAAGCACTTTGCGGCGCTGCTATGCGGCTATCCCCTGGGCTATTTTGGTCTACACTAGGAATAGACCCTAAAGACAAATTTCCTCCTGGGATGATGAATAAAGGGAATTTTATTTATTTATTTATCTCTTGTCACATATTAGTAAGATTTGGCCTGTCAGTGGTGAAAAAGTATTTGAGATTAAACCATGCTTCAAAGGCCAAGAAAATAATTGAGTGGCGCGAAAAAAACGGGGCTTTCATCAACAGACATCAATTGCTCAATATAAAGGTAGGTGAACTTGCTGGTTGCACGTCTTCAATTATTTGTTATTGCCAACAATAGATATCAAACTACTCAAATATTGGATTACTGAAAAGCAGCACAAGTCCATTTAAGCTTGAAACATTATCCCATGTGGCTATTTCATTTGGGCATCCAGTGCTTGATTTACTTTTGATTTACTAATGAATAGGTTTTTATAATGAAAAACACTCAACATGTCTTAATTGGGGAGCCGGTGGTGCAGTGGCTAAGTTACTTGCCTTCGGTTCATGAGGTCGCAGGATCCAATCTCAATTGAAGCACTTTGCGGCGCTGCTATGCGGCTATCCCCTGGGCTATTTTGGTCTACACTAGGAATAGACCCTAAAGACAAATTTCCTCCTGGGATGATGAATAAAGGGAATTTTATTTATTTATTTATCTCTTGTCACATATTAGTAAGATTTGGCCTGTCAGTGGTGAAAAAGTATTTGAGATTAAACCATGCTTTGTTTTCTTTTCTTTTTTTCTTTTTTTTATAGGGTCTGGGGGAAAAAGGATTCGAACAGTGTGCAGGTTTTGTAAGAATTATTAATGATAGGAATAATTCCAGGTGAGTACAATGATTGAGTTGATGGCTTTAATGATTTCTGGAAAATTCTATAAGTGCGTTGTTTTGGTGTGGTGTTTTTTAGCAATACACAGAGGCTGTTTTGACAAATTGTTTTCCAAGTTTATTCGTGAGCAGGATACTTGTTTCACCTGTAAGATTTACTGGTTCATTACATTATGGTGGGTTTTTTAATTTAATTTCTGCACACTATTTACAGCGATAGTCAGGTAGGTGAGATTTCTGCCACTTGCTGAATGAATCCAGAGATCAAGAAGGGGCATAGAATAAGAGGTCCTGTGTCTAGATTAGTCAGATTTTAAAGATTAGGTGTGGCACAAACAAAAGTTTTGTCTGAAAGAGTAGCATATAGCAAAAAAGTTAGTGGATCAATATAAGGGATTGCAACTGGGTCAAAAATGTTATTTGCCAATCTTAACATAACACAAGCAGTTCTACATAGAGAAAAATGTAGAAATTTTAGGCGTCAATTTTATGTTTGCCATAGCTTGACCACCACAATCATGTTGTCATGATTTCATTCTATTATGATAAATGAATAACTCTGAATTGATTATGCATGCAAACCTTTGCAGGGAAAATTCTGTCAAGACAGAAGAGAATGAAAATGTTGAAAGTGGTGAAGTGAAAAAAGGAGTGAGGAAACGCAAACTTGAAACCAAAGGAAAGACTTCAAAGTCAAAGAAAGCAAAGTTGGATGAAGCACTGAAATGGAACCCATTAGACTGTACTGCCATCCACCCTGAATCTTATGATTCTGCTCACAGGTTTGTGGTGTTATATTTTATTGGAATTACCAGTAATGCCCCACTTGCTGGTATCATTGCGTTGAAACTAAGGCCATTCTCAAAAGACAAGTTAAAAGCATTTTCATTTTCCGATCTTCGATAACTTGGAATAGAAGTGAAAGTTAAGCTTTGTCATTGTTAGCAATGTATATTAAAAATTTAAAGTTGTCTTCATATCTTAAATTGCGATATTGTTTTTGTCATCTTCATTCTTATTTTAAAAGTATCCTTCATTACTTTTTCAAAAGGATTGTCACTGTGTAGATTTACTGGAGTAAATACATTGTGTGTTTTATTACACACTAGGCTTAGTTTAAATGTTTAATCTACAAATTATTTTTTAAAATTTTAAATACTTTATTTTTATATATTTTCAGTTTCTTAGCATTTGCAGGAGTGAAATTAGAGGACCTTGGAGGTGATGACTTTATTCGGAAAATAAAGGCCAAATCTTCAACTAGTGGTAAGCTACAACTGAATAATTTTTAGAGTAATTTTTGCATTTAAAAAAAAGACATTTGTGTCATTGAAAGTTGTCTTTCTGGACCCATTGCATTGAGCTCCCATCCATTTTATTTAGCTTTGATGCCGATTAGATTGGTAAATCAGTATTGTGTGGTATTTCATCACCTTATTTCCCCGAAGCAGAATGACCTTTGGTATTTTCAAACTAATTTTGACAGCTATTCAGTTATAAATAACTTTTTTTTTCTTTCTTTCTTTCTTCTTTTTCTTTTTGTTAATAATTTTCTATGTCAGGAATGTGAAAATATGAGGTAGTATCTTTAACATGCTTCTCAAAAAGGTCACGTAGAAAAATCCAGTTGATGACAGATCTTAGCATTTTTTACCTAGAGCTTATTATACATATTTATTTTTATATATGTCACAGCATAATTCTACTAGTCTTTGTTTTTCAAATTGTTCTGATGAGTAGTATAACAATAACACTTTTTAAATCTATTTCTATTCTCTTAGATTTGCATACCTTCAAAGACAAACATGGCATTTCTTATTCCAACGCTGAGCTGATTGCCAATGCCCTTCTTCGACCAATCACATATGACCTGAGAGATGGTATGTAACTTATTTTCACAAATTGCAATTGTTGATATTATTATAAATGAGAAATGTTACTGACTTTAATTTTTTCTACTCTCATTGAATTGAAATATATTACGCAATAATGTTACCTGGGTGGCTAAATTACCCCAGTTCCTTTCAAGCTGGGCAGTTTTTTTCTTCCACTTATGGTAATTTCCTGATCTGTATACTTCCCAGCTCTCTGTTCAGCCATGTATGATGGTCGGGCACTTGTAAATATTTGCATGCTGGTGTTTTGTGCCTGTGCACTTTGAAATACAAAATAGTATTAGCTGACCTTTACTATAAATTTTGATCATATCTGAATAAGATCGGCCTGGAAAGGCTTCCACTCGCTGATTCCTGTATTGTCCGATCGGCTCATCCCACTGTATAATAGAGGAAGAGCGGTCATCTCGTGTGTACGCAGTACTCTACTATACAGAAACATGGGCCCCAACCAGCGATGATGAACATCATCTCGAGCGAACGGATGGTCAGATGCTGAGATGGACCTGCAATGACTGGACGTCCTCGATAGACGAGCTTCGACGTCGGCTTGGTGTTGGAGATATCACCTCCCAGATCCAAGAAGGAAGGTTGAGGTGGTACGGCCACGTTCACCGGATGCAAGAGGATAGGTTGTCGACCCCGCAGTAGACCGAAAAAACAATTGGATTGACAACATGAAGCAGGACATCGCGTCGTCAGCAGTCATTGGAGTGGCTGACCCGTCGAACAAAAGAGAGTGGAGAGCGGCCATCAAGAAATGGACACCATCATAACCCCTCAGTTGAGGGAAAAAGACGACGTTAAACAAAGAAGAAGAACTGATCTCACACAATGTCCACACGAACTCTTGTGTGTAGTTGTGATTGCAAATGTTCTTGATGTAGAATGTTAATGTTGCATTAATTGATGCCATGGTTTTTACTAGTATTTTTTTACTTGCTTGTGTACCTAGTGGTGTTTTTCATAATCCTGATTGAGTAAAAATGTGAGTGAAAGAGAAAGATTTTATGATTATCTCTCATTTCGGTTTTTTATTTTTTCCTTTTCTCTTAGGATCCCAGAAACCTTTGTTTAAAAGGGGAGTCAGATCAATGTCAGACCTGAGACGAGGGGAAACGGTTACAGGACGGGTCAACAATGTGACACACTTTGGAGCTTTTGTTGACATCGGCGTGGGTCACAGTGGACTCATCCCAAGCAATAAGATTTGGTCTAGTGGAAGGCCAAAGACAGGCGATCATGTGGAAGTGAAAGTGGAAAATATAGAATTGGAACGTAAAAGAATATCTTTGTCTGTAGTTGATGTTTTAGAGCCAAAGTGTTTCTCTAAAATGTTGATATAGTTTTAAAAGTTCTCAGTCTAGGGTCTATAAAATAGTGACATATTAAATTTTTTGTCACATTCTTTGATCAAATTAACTTTTACATTTCATAAAGATGTTTCTGCATTTCACTAATGAAATATGATTTTTTTTAGTCTTAAAGAAAGAATTTAAATACATTTTTCTATGTAACCTTTTCTTTTTAAAGTGTCAAAGATATTCTCAGAAATCGTGAACATATGGTCAAGACTTGACCAGTTTGAGATTTGCTTGTTACGCTTTTTTGTTTTTAATATTAATTATACATATTCAGTATATATTTTATCTATAGATAATAACATGGTATACAATCAATCTTGTAAGGGCAAAACATCTTGTCCATATGATTAAAACATTTCTTTTAGAGGTCGTACATTTTTTTGGGTTGACTTTTTTAAAATGCATTTATACATTCCAATGGGCAATTGATATTTCTGTTGTACATGATAATGACGTATAAAAATATTTTATTTGTAATGTAATTGATATAAATATATTTTGTGTTTTGAAAATAAATGAAATCTCAGTCTCATAAATTTTCAAAGGAAATGTTTCATGGAATTGGGTTATTTGAGAAGAAAAATATTGTTAAACAATGTAGTTGTGTTTTAAAAACTATATGTAAGCATGGGTACAAATATTTTTGTTACCAGAATTTGTGTCTCATGAGTCAAGGGAAGAGAAATAGCCAGACAGGTTTATTTACTAAGAAGTCTCCCCCTGTTAAGTAAAGCCAGTGTTGTGACATATTATGGTCTGGATTACTCATTATCAAGACTTCATATAACAACTAGATCATTATCCAAAATGTACTGTTTGCAGATATTGAATGGGTCTTATTGCATCTTACATTCCAATAATTAAA
Source organism: Dirona pellucida (assembly GCA_030265205.1). Taxonomy (NCBI): domain Eukaryota; kingdom Metazoa; phylum Mollusca; class Gastropoda; order Nudibranchia; family Dironidae; genus Dirona; species Dirona pellucida. The sequence continues at coordinate 14,339 of JARDUL010221960.1, forward strand.
AAATATGAGACCCTCCTCCCGCTGAAGCCAATCATGTGCAAATAGATATAAGAGAAATATGTAAGAGGCTTCTTGAAAGAAAACAAAACAAGCGACGTTTCGGCCAAAGGCCATAGAATATGTCCAGCGTGTTTCTGAGAAAGTGAACATATGGGTAGGCCTTTGACCGAAACGTCGCTGTCCTCATCTTTCAGAAGCCTTTTACATATATTCCTCTTGTATCCAATAGTTTTATTACGTCGTATTATTTAATGTTTGGCATTTGAACTTGGGGTCTCCCATCGTGGTGGAGAGTATGTCCAGCAAGTTTCTAAGAAAGTGAACATTTGGGTAGGCCATAGTTTTTTAGATTCACACACACATACACACAACTTGATCACAAGGCCCTTGTCCTGTGTGGCATTGGCATGGAGTAGACTTACTTGCTAGCCCCAATTGATTCAGTCCAAGGGATCCAGCAAATCCAGTCAGCAGCCACCTAAGACCATACTGTGAAATATGAGAATGTGAAAACGGGTGCACATCTATCTAGGCTCTTATCGAGAAAAATAGCAAAAAAGATTCACACAAAATCGTTTTGAAGGTTTGTTGAGGGCAAATGCCTTTTATTGGCGACCCTCATGGTTCGTCAAATTACTGTCGAGAAAACATCCTATACATTTTATCACAATGTTGGCAAGAGTTACACATAAATATGGGTAAGAAAACTACAGATGTACCATGGAACCACGTCCTTTTGCCAGGCACAGCATTATTTCTATTGTTTCTTTGGCCTTTCAAGACTACTGACAAGTAACAATATGGACCCATTGAGTCTGTTAAAATCAGCAGTAAACCATGACAATAATTGGGAATTTTATAATAGTTGTTCCCAGAAACTAAAATATGAACTGCAGTGATACCCTCCTGCTTTTTTTTTCCTTTCAACATTTGTGCCCTCTACATTATGCAAAATGAATGCTTCACCATAATGCATTAATTGTTCAAGGACGTGAGGAGTAGAATATGGCTTTAGTGTGCATGTTATATAATATATATACATACAACAGAACCCAGCCTTGAGTATATGAGGAGATGAAAGTCAGTTCCCTATCAAATGAATCCAATTATAGTAAAATATCCAGTGAAGAAGCTCACATTGATAAACCTTTCCTTTCATATAGAAATAGCAATTAAAATGGAAAATCAAGTTCATTACTACAAAATTGACAAAAATACACCATCTGGAAATGCTTAATGTAACTAACACTGGTCACAAACATTTTGCTTGTCCAGTCAAACATATGTATGTGCCTGTCTTATTTCCACCCTATAGCTCTTAATAGCGGTGAACCATGTTTCAATCAAAATAGCTTTTAAAATTATTTTATTTTGATTTCTTTAAATGCTCTTCAATAATCTACTGGTTTAACTTGTTATAGATTGTTTAAAGAGCTTAAACCTACTAGATGCAAGTTATGAGTGCTTTAAAAGGAAAAGCAATATTGCATGCATGTTGATAAATTCTTATACATACTCAAATACATACTAATAGTAATGGGCATGTTATGTACATAATTGTAGGTAAATATAAATAATAAATTACAAAGTAAAAATAAAGTATGAGAGTATCATTAAATAAAAGACAACCTAAAATACGTACACATATGCTTCAATAAAATCAATTAAAACAGAAATATGTAAGCAATCTGATAAATTATAGTAAGACTACCCTCCCACTCCCTACATTTGCCTTCAAGACATTAGCAGGATGTATCTAATATGAAAATTCTAAATAAAAAATATGTGTCTGTCATGTTCATAATGTCTCTTGGTTTCATGTAAAATATATACAATTGCAAGGATAGAAGAATAGTATGAAAATGGTACAGTGCCAGTCAGAGACAATATACAACAATGATAAAAAATTGTCGAAAGAGGGGATCGAATCCATGCCTGCCACAACACCGCCTTGCTGACAAAGGCAGACCGACTCGCCACCACAGACCTATGCCAACACTCCAATTGCAGGGATAGCTTGTTGGTAATGGCCTTAAAGTGAATAAATAGGCAGAAACCATTTACTGTAAAATGAAAGTGTTCATGAGGCACTAGCCATCTATGCTAACGGTTAACAAAATGTTATTTGAAGAGGAAGGTTGGGTGTGGAACGTGCATTGCTGAAGACTTTCTCAACAAGTTCTGGAATGTGTAAATGGTACATATGCTCTTATTCAAAACATATTTCAACCAGGCACTTCTGAGAGAAACATGAAAAGTGGATCTGGATGACCAAAAGCAATAAGAACATAAGGAAATATTGAACATGTCGAAGATTCAATTCTCTTACAAGATGATCAACCAGGTAAACATAAGTCAAGAAGAAAAAGTTGGTGACAGAATTGGAGATACGGTACATCAATCTTATCTGCAAGATTGCTAACAGGGGGTTTTCAAGCGGCATTCAAATGGATACGAACGAGCAGGAAGTTGGACAACATCAAAGACAGAAGAAAGATTGATAAATAAAATGAACCACAACCCAATGGCCCATGCCATCCATCATCTTCAATCAGACATCACAACCCAATGGCCCATGCCATCCATCATGTTCAATCAGACATCACAACCCAATGGCCCATGCCATCCATCATCTTCAATCTGACATCACAACCCAATGGCCCATGCCATCCATCATCTTCAATCAGACATCACAACCCAATGGCCCATGTCATCCATCATCTTCAATCAGACATCACAACCCAATGGCCCATGCCATCCATCATCTTCAACAGACTAGGTTTAAGCCAGTTTGGGACCTATCCCTTACAGACATTTTGAAGAAAGAAAAAAATTGATGCTGGAATCAACTCATCCTGGGTAAAATCAGAGTTGCCATGCCATCAACTGACTGACAACTTCAAAATTTTAATTTATGACGCTCTCAATCTGTGACACCTCCCCCCATACAATACCTTTCTTCATTCCTTAAACGTCTTCAACAAAATTACATACCATTGACAACTGGTTTGGTTTTGTTATGTAAATACCATAATACCACAAAACAGTGTCTGGGACAACTCAATGTCAGACATCTGACAGCATACAAACACACATGCATGACAACACAGAATTGGAAAATTTATGGTCAAGGTCATTAAGGCAAGCATCTTTGTCAGTTGTGTTCCTCAAAATACAGTGTTGTATTCAGATGACAAACAAAGTCACCCATTACATCTAGGTTTTCCAAATTGGCACATTTTAGTTGTGAAGAAATATGAACTTTCATTTCTTCACACTCTCCCACTCACTTTGTTTTCTTTCTTCCACTGAGTCACTCCACCAACACAATTTCATGGAGAAGAATGCATTAACATGATGACAATGTATTCATATCAAAAGATACAACGGCAATTGTTTAAAGGATGAGGACTAATATAATTGATCACTTGTACTCGACTTCATTACATATTTTGCAAATGATACTATGATAAATGAAATATACATTTGACAAAACCTCAAAATTTTCATGGAAGCGTCATGAAATTTGGAAAATACGGAACAGCAATATAATATCATTCAAAATTATGTGGAATACACCTTGTGGAATATTGAATTAAAAAAACCAAAATAAATAATGATTTATTTATATAGCTTCTAAAATTCCACATACATTGTGCTCAGTGAATCTCTTCACAAAGCAAGGTAGAACAATATTTTCATCTACACAATGTAATTCATTGGGACTTCTCATTATGTTTCTATTGGCTTGTATATAATTTAGCTGTATGAAATGTAACTCTTACTGCATTGTTCGAGCGTCTTAGAATTAGAGCACTTTGTGTGCTATTTAAATCAATTATTACTATTATTATAATATAATTGAAACAAAACTCACCCATCAACATTGGAACCCTTTCTTCATTAGTTCCATGATGTCTTGCACAGGAAGTATTAATAATGGAATCAATGGCAAAAACACAACAAAAATTAAGTTTGGAATTAGACAGACCTGCTGAATGCAAATTAGGGGTTGGTTTTTTCATTCCATTTGAGTGCAGAGGGTCTGTCTGGAAATGTCATGTAGTGGTGGAGATGAATGGTCTTCAAGCACCAACAAGTTGTGAGAAAGTGATTATTTTCTAGGATGTCATTCATAATGAAAACAAGTGATCACATCTGAGGGTTTAGATAGCCAAACAGTTGATACTTAGGTAGTTCATTGAGACAAGTATATTCAATATAACAAAACAATAACAAACAAATGGTACTGGCTCATACTTTGATGATATAATATTTGTTCAGAAAACTAGCACCATAAAATTACAAAAATAGAATTCAAGACGATACCTCAATTGATTAATTAAGGTAATCTTCACTCTTTTTTTTTTCTTTTACATTTAACAGTAATCATATTATCCTACGGCATAGGCAGACCAGCAAAGATTCAAAGATTATAAACAAGAATGTTTCCAGTACAGGGTGGCCTCAATGTGACAGTCAGACAGGTTATACATACAATGATTTCTTTCTGAGACCAAATGGTTTTAACATATTTTGGCAGACAATGGTTATCTCATGATTGAGGAACTCTCAAATGTTGTGTGTGGGTTCAAGGGGGGGGAGACCCAAAAAAAAAAACGCAGTCAGATAATAATAATAATGATAATAATAATAACAATGATAATGATGATGATAATAATAATCATAATAAAGATAATTAATTTATATAGCGCCTCAAATGTCCACATATATAATATCATATGGTGAGTGACGCTTAACACAAAGCAAGGTAAAATA
>JARDUL010221960.1:23747-35617 GCA_030265205.1 Dirona pellucida
ATAAATGTGATTGTCAAGATCTTAGAGCCTGCTGAGCATGATATGATACGCTATTTAAATGTCATCTATTGTTATCATTATTACTATAAAATCATTATTACTAGATTATCATTGTTGTTATTATAAATATTACAAGACTAGAGAGACTAAAAATTTGAAAAAAAATGTTCTTAAAACAAACAATCATTTAAACACTAAATTGGTCACAAACAAGCATACAACACAGACCTGTGGAGGATGACCAGGTTTGGTGAAGACAGCCATGAAATAATTAAACAATGTGTTGATGAGCAGCCAATGGGCAAAGATGAGGTGAACTATGACCCACGACAATTCAGACTGGTAGTAGATGTGAGGCACAATACAAACATAGACTGTTGCCACTCCCAAGGTCATCATGAACACAACAATGGAGACCATTAGCTTGTCAAATAGATAGAGGATGAGGGTGGTGGGGTAAAAAGAGAAAATAATATATTATCAATCATCATTATTATCATCATGATCGTTATTCTTATATTTATATATATATATCAAGTTCCGTTTCCACAGCAGAAATCCAATACTCATACTCATAGTAGTAGAAGCAATAATAGAAGTTAGTAATAGTAGTAGTAGTAATAGTAGTAGTAGTAGTAGTAGCGGTAGTAGTAGCAGATAGTAGTAGTAGTAGTAATAGTTGTAGTAGTAGTAAGTAGTAGTGGTAGTGGTAGTGGTAGTAGTAGTAGTGAACTAGTAGTAGTAGTAGTGAAGTAGTAGTAGTAGTAGTAGCAGTGGTAGTAGTGTTGGTAATAGAAGTAGTTACAGTAGGCCCAATAGCTATACAGCAATAGTATATTATTATAATGTAAGTATGAGACCCATCACAGACACAGACTTTGTCATCTACTATTACTAAGCCTATGGACTAGGGGCCTGACAGTAGAGTAGTAGGGAGTAGAAGTAGAGTAGCGTGAATAATAAACAAGTTCAGATGAAGATGTGATCAAGAAATTGAGCTACTCACAGGTCCAATAAATCTTGCAGTGTGATCAACAAACCAGAACAATGGTTCAAAAGCAGTATCCACGCATGTATTCCATGAATTAAATTGATTGTAAAACAATGACATATAAGTTAAACGAATATTTTCAAAGCAATCAAGAAATCCCATTTTGAGCCGAGCCGGCGTTTCCGACAGTCGCCAATGCAATTTAGCCATGTTGTTTACCGATAATTAATCTAGAGAACTTAGGATACACTCTCCTTTACTCAAATAAGGTAAGTTAGTTGATGAGGAGCACGACTCCAAGTTTTACAGTCGGTGCATTTTTTGTCAGGAAAAGAACGTTCATCAGGGATTATTCATAGGCGACACCTCTTTCAACAACTTGAATGAAACAAGTGTTAGTAAAACAGTTTAAATTGTGAAATCAAACAAGAGGGTCGATTTGAACAATGTTATTTACAAAGAATTGATTGGACACTCCAGAAAATAACATTTATAAAGCAATCGTTAAAACATTGTTAATAGAATCAGAACAGCTAGATTCAATCTGAAATTTGTTTTATATGTGTTTAATTTTTGCATTCTAGATATACAAATTACATAACATTCGTAGAGGCTGTCTTGATTTTACATTTGTTTTGGTTTTTAGACTGTCTGACTGCTAGCTTCTGAAACACTGGCTAAAATTGTGAAACATGGCTAGAGTGGAAACATGCTACACGAGTGCAGGTTGCAACAAAACTCCGTTCAATGCCGATTGGGGACGTAACGGACTAGTCTGTTACGGGTTCAGCCATTCAGTTGCGATATACAAGCCTCAGGTTGTTGATATTTTATTTTACTTTCACATGCTCGCCGTACAAATCATAATGGCTTACTGACGACTGACGTGTTGTTATTGTACTATTAGTAGTAGTAGTAGTAGTAGTAGTGTAGTAGTAGTAGTAGTAGTAGTAGTAGTAGTAGTAGTAGTAGTAGTAGTAGCAGAGTAGTATCTAGTAGTAGACTAGTAGTAGTGTAGTAGTAGTACTAGTAGTAGTAGTAGTACGATGTAGTGACTTAGTGTGTGTAGTATATTAATATTATAAATTATATATGGTCTTTCACTTCACTTTCTTAGACTTAGACTGACTTTCTATAACTATAACTGGATATAACTATGTCGTGGTATGACGTCTACTGCCGGAGCCACATCGCGTCCATATTTGATTTGGTTGGAATTGGAATCATCCCACGGCCACACGATCATCGTGACCAGGGCCAAGGACTCATATTAATATTTGTACACCTTTCAGTACGAGTATGTGTGCTTTCGCTTAGTTAGTTTAGTAGTGCTAGTGATGCAAATATTATAACGGTCATTTGTTTCTAAATATATGTTTTTAAAGCCTTTTACTTTTAAAAGTAAAAGTATCTGTTGAGTTTTCACAACGCGTTCATCATTTCACTTTTCCGCATGCACCCCATTTTTTTTCTCATATTCATTGTATGATGCGAGTGTTTTTGGGCGCGGGCATAAAAGTTGCACAGTATTATTGTTAAAAGTTGTGAACGCACAACAAAACAGTCGACAAAATATGTATCGCCCCGTAATCACCCTGTGTAAAACCTAGAAAAAACAACCAATCTTACTCCCGTTTGACTCCAGTGAATCTTTTTTAACTTTTGATCTAGACGTAACGAATCGAAATATCATCCTCGCACATCCCAAAGTGGCAGCTCGGCTAAATCATGTGACCCACCTCCAAACCTGGTATGTAAGCAAGTGCCCATTTATACAGGGCCTGTTAGCAAAAATAACAAGGTGGGCCATCTATTGTAAGGACATTATTTCAAGAACAATTTGCTTCATAATAAATTCTAATGATACATTAATTTGTTTCCAGAATCAAGATTCCTCACAAAAATGTTATATCACACAAACTTTAGTGGGACATTCAGGAAAAGTGAACTGTGTGAAATGGATCACTGGTCATCAGGAAGGTAAATTCAATTTTTTAGAAATGTAATTTTCAATATCTTATATTATTTATAAATTTTGCACACTTATAGAAAAGTGGTTTATAAGTAAAATCAACAAAAACAATCCAGACTATGTATCGGCAGTCTAGTGAACAGCAGATTTGCAAAATTCTAAATTTCAAAACCAACATGCTGACAAGCAAAACATGTTAGTTTTCAGAAAAATTATTATTCTACGATGATAGAGCAATGTATACTCGTATCATGTTAGAAATGTGTGTGGGTAGTATACAGACCATGGTCAACCTTGTAAAGGCCTGTGGGTTGGCATGGATTACCATTTTGCAATTCTCACCAAAAAATCTTACAAACGTTTTCTTCAAATCTCACAAAAAATGGTTTAGTCAGACTGATTTAGTCTGGGTTGGCAACTTTTTTTGTTGTCAATCAACATTTCAATATCCTTATTTTCCTCCTCCTGTAAAGAGATAATTTTGTTAGGGATAGTATTTGAAGCGTTCGTGTTATTATATTATTTCAAATGTCTTCTCATCAGAAGAAATAGAAATTGTGAGCGGATCGACGGACAAAACAGCAATTGTTTGGCGCATTTCTGGAAATCAAGTGAGTTTTCATGAATTTTATGAAGCTTCAATGCACCAACATGGGACTGTTCGTACAGTTTGATAATGTATTTTAGTTTTCATCCTTTTACAGTGGCTTGAACAAGGGTTGATCTTCCACCAATTTTGGTCCTAGTTTTTCAAGCTTTTTATTTATCTTTGTATTTTATTTAAAATCTTATAAGTAAAAGTCCTTAATATATGAAGATGGTTTTTTTTATTGTGTACTAGTAGCATTAGATTTATTTTTTGTTCCCCTATAGGTTCTGACTTTCCATTATGTTGGGGGAGAGGGGTGGGGAATAATTTTGCAGCAGTCTCAGTTTCAAGTCCGGCTTTTATGCCTCTCTGGACCATTTGCACTCGTCATTTTCATGACTCCACTTGTGCATCTTTTCTTGAGGGACGTGGTTTCTTCTTAACTTCCACAATCTACCAACAGGGAATTGTTATCAGAGTTTAATTCTTCTAGGTGTGCATCGCTCCTCAGCTATGAGCTTGACCTGCCCGTATTGGCTTTCACTAATCGACTGTATGGTCATTTATGTAAACTATTGAAACCTGATTATTTTCATTTCGAGTAATTTCAAGATCTTACTTTTCTTTCCAAGCCGGCGTGTATTGCTGCAACACTGAAAGGTCATGAAGGACCTTTAACATGTGTGACTGGCATGTATATTTCTGGGTCAAATCAAGAAGCCAGCGATGAGAGGAAAACGTTAATTGCAACAGCCTCAACAGACTCAACAGTCAGAGTATGGTTCATTGTCAATTCTGGTGAGAGTATTTCCTCAATTACGTGCAACATTTTAAGTGTCAAAGTCATCAGAAAATAAGAATATGGTTTTTTAAAAGGGTAAATTTTGTTTTTGAAATGAGCAGAAAATAAATAGTTTATTCAGGAGAAAATGGGCAACACTATATTTCTCCCAATCTACTTCATTTGGGGTATTTTTTTAAAATAGTATGCTCAGTACTAAAGATAAGATAGATAAGATACAAGTTTTGTTCTTCTCAGAAGAGAAATTTGCCTTGGCCGTGAATATACAATATAGTAAATGAATATAACATACACAGGTTTTAAACTAGTAAATCATACACAAAAATATAAATCACACAGACAATACATAACTTCAAAACAACGTAGATTCCAAGACTTGATGATAATATTGTTGTTGTATGTTATTGTTATTCAGACAGGGCTTTAAAAAACTATATTATGTGACATAGTAAAGAAAGAGATATCACATTTTGTTCTACTTCATACAGGTGTTGTTGAACAACAAGTCATTTCAATGGGAACTGGTTTCGCCCTGACCTTGTCTCTGTTAATTGCATCTGATAGTAAGTCTGTGTTTTGTTTTGAAGTCTCTTTCTCATTTCTTCCTTTCATCTTCTTATTGTCTTGTATTTATTGTTATGGGTTTTTGTTTGGTTAACTTCTCATTCCTTTTCTTCTTCTTCTTCTTCTTCTTCTTCTTCTTCTTCTTCTTCTTCTTCTTCTATTTCTTTTTTTTCTTCTCTTTTTTTTCTTCTTTTTATTCACAATAGTGCAGTCAATAATTCACTGAATACCCCTGGATACCCCTGATTGTACGTCTATAGTACATTGAGTATTGCCTCAATCTTGTTATACTCTTGAGCCATGAGACCAAACAAGATTGGACTTTTCGGCCATTGATATGGGACCATTTACTTTTTCTTATATCTAGTGAAAGATGATTTCATATGAACCGACAAGCATAGAAACCAGAACTATTTTGAAACATTTAGCGTGTATGCTAAAAGCTAAATGTGAACCGAAGGATAACAATGTTTGTAATGATGCCACCTCCCTACAGTAGTTACAATTCATCGTAAAGGGATAAAACAGGCCTGGTTCAGACTAATGAAAATATGCTCAACGAAGGTATCAAGCCATCAAAGTAAGTGTCTATCACCCCACGAATTGCCTGCTTTTGAATAATTTAGTAGGTCATGGTTACACTTTATTACTGTCTTGTTATCATTTTTTTTCAGCACCTTTGATGGCCTGTGGAAGAGATGACCAGAAAATTCACTTGTATGCAATGGGAGATGGAAAACAGGTAAATCGGTGGCAATGGTCTAGCGTCATTTTGTGCATATTATCTTGTCATTTCATACTAAGATTTATTCAATTTCCAAAGCTTGAATCATTATCAGTTAATTTTTATATGATGTTTTGAATTATGAGGAATTGATTGCTTTGACAGAGGAATCCATCTTTAATGAGGTCATGAATGACAAGAACATTAATAAATAACGAAATATTTTGAAATCCTCCTCTTTCCCCTTTATCCATCATATTTTATTCTGAAATGTGGACAACCTAGAAAACAAATCTCAGTAATGATGGGAGAAACAGACCACATTCAAATAACTTTCTTGGCTGCAGCCAATCAACCTCACACAACTTCATTTTTTTTTCTTTTTTTTTTTCTTTAATCCTTTCTGCAAATTAGCTTTGTTGCGTCCATACGACAATATTGAGTATCCAGAAATAACAAAAAGTGTTATCTGAACTTCATGAACTTTATCGCCCTTTATGATACTACTATATAGTTATTCATGCTTCTTGCTTATCTGTCCATTCCCAGTTCCAGCATACAATCTCCCTGTCTGGCCATGAAGACTGGATCAGGTGTCTGGACTTTGCTATTGGTGGTTTGTTCAATTATTGTTTAGATTTTGTGTTGTTCTTTTAAGGAGAGGGAGACAGGGGTGGCATTCTTTGTTGGCTATGGGTATTACTTTTTAATCTGACAGATGAGAGAATTTGAACTCTTGATTGTTATGGCTTTAATTAGAAAGACATATATATGTGTTCTTTTTTATTTAATTCATAATTCCTATTGGAGAGGAAATAATAGATAATAATGTAAGTCTCTGCCTTCCTAAAGATTTCACAATATTGAAAATAGCTACTAAATCATCTAACCTAATCTGGAATTTAGATTGTAATGTTGTTGTGGGGGTTTTTTTAAATGTATTCCTTTGTGAGTGCACGCAGTATATTTCAAAAGCAGTCCCATTTTATTATTTTTATATTTTGTAACTGTTATATTGAAATATAAGGTATGCTTTGACATGGTTAATTGTTTTGTTCTAAATTTAAAGCCAACAAAGCTGTTAAAATTCCTTTGATATTATCTATGCTCTTTGAAATGTGCTAAAAAATCAGTTTATTTGTCTATGTTGTGTGTTCTAATGCCTGTTTAAAAGTTCAACTTGAAGACTAAAATATGTTTGCGTAATCCTCTCTATTATTACCTTACCGTACAGATAATGGAGACATTTTGCTGGCTAGCTGTGCTCAGGATCAGCTGATTCGAGTGTGGCGATTTGTACACAAAGACGCAGCCTCAAAGGACAAATTGCCATGCGCCTCTATAGCGGATCTACCTTTGACACAAGACATCACCATGAAAGAAACCACGTTTGAGTTTGAAAATGGAGGTATATTTGCCATGAATTATGCACAGAGTATTTCTTTTATTTTCATTAAAAAAGATATTTGTAAATTGATATATTTCATTGTTTTAAATTCTGTTCGTTATTTATCCAATTATACTATCAAAAGACCATGTTTTTTCTCTCTTTTTTTTTTTTAACTGAGTAAGCTGCACTTATACTCACAATTTTTTTATTCATATTTTATTTGGTTGAGAAACGAACCCTTGAAGAGTATTCGTGATAACAAATAAATGAAATAAGGATTTAAAAAATGAGACATGGACTCCTGCACCAATATAAAATTTGAACCTATCTCACAAGACCTATTGCAAAAGGAGAAGGGGCCACCAGTGTCAAAAGTTCTTAAAACCAAAAACTTTCACTTTTCTTTTTATAGACCTTGGTCTAAATTGTTCATCATCATTTTATTTGTGTCTATCATCAGACCGTACTGTTCGCTATGCTGTAAGTCTTGACTCTGTGCTTAGTGGTCATGATAACTGGGTGTACAGTATCAAATGGCAGCCATCACAGAAGAAAGGTGAGGACTGGAGGCATTTTAGATTGAATTCTTTGGGTTTGTTTGTTTTGTTGGGTGGTTTTTTTTGGGGGGGGAGGGGCTGTGTTTTCTTTTAAGATAAGGTTGTTGGTCTTATTGTGATGGTTAGACTGTCGGCCTCCATATTGTGAGCTCTTTTGTTAAAATTCTGGTAATCGATGTTGAGTCCTTGGAAAAGATCCTTTAAACAATTTTTCCCTCGGTTGGTAATGAATGCCCAGCTACAGATTGAGAAAGACATTGACAGTATGTTAATATGATGCGCCTATTTTGTTGAACACTTCTGAATCAGCAGAGCTTAGATTCCATGAAGGAACTTGCAAAAAATGCTTCGTTACATGAGTATGGGACTAGTCACAACAGTTTTCAAATTAGTGAATGATAATATGAAGTTGTTTTGTTTTTTTACCTGGTCGAATGGTTTATGAAATGAAAACACTAAAACCCACACATTCCCAACCAGGAGATGGCACCCACCAACCCGTGTGTTTGTTGTCAGCCTCCATGGATAAGACCATGATTATGTGGGAACCAGATGATGAATCAGGAATCTGGATTGAAAAGGTGTGAATTTCTTTTTTATCAAATTGTATTTTTGAGCCTGTTGAATTATATGGGGGTTATTTTTATTTGTTTTTTAAATCTTCCCATCATTGTGAATCATTCTTATAGTGATTTCAATAGTGCTTAACATATTATTTTGTTATTTTTTGTGTCACTCCTCTTGTTTTGTTACAGCATACAAGATTTTCCCTTTGTATTTTTACTTTTATTTATACTTTTAATTATACTACTATGATTTGAATTTCTTCGGGTAGGTATAGTTATTTACATTTCATTGTGTAGAAATTATGAAGCCTTATATCAGATATAACATAGGGTATTTGAATACAGGCGTGTACTTTCTTATATATTAGTTAACTTTCATGTTTTTAGCTTGATTGTCCCACCTATATATTTGTCCCTCAATGATTTACTCAAGCAACATTTATTTTCAGTCAGTCTAAATTAGTCATTCATTTTTGTTTCAGGTGCGTGTAGGAGATGTAGGAGGAAACACTCTCGGTTTCTATGGTGGATTGTTCAGTCCCTGTGGTCAGTCTATTCTAGGTCATGGTTATCAAGGTGCTTTCCATCAGTGGACGTGTAACCAGGTATCTGTTTCCTTCTTACCCTTTATTAAGTAGTCATTGTTTGATTCACTGAAGCTAAATTAATTCAGTAACAACCAATATAGTCATGTATCTAATTCCTTTTGTATAGATGCCTAGGTCCAATTCCAAATCATTTATTACTATTTTTTTTGTATTGATGTTGCCACTAATTTTCACCATACCATGGTTTGTTTCAGTCGACAGGTGTCTGGGAGCCCCAGGTAACTAGTGGCGGCCATTTTGATGTCGTGGAAGACGTAGCCTGGTCTAGGGGAGGAGGGGATTTCCTGGTCAGTACCAGCAAAGATCAGACGACTCGTCTTCATGCTCCATGGGTCACGCGAGATGGGTCGGTAAGATGAGTTATAGAATTACGGGCATTATAAGGCATTAACATGGTTTACATTTCTGATACAAAGAATGTAATAGCAAATATGTGTTTTTGTATTTTCACCAATAAAAATGTATATTTATACATTTATATTAGTTGGTTTGTGGGGTGTTTTTTGTTGTTGTGTTTTTTGGGGGGGGGATTCGGCTTTTAAGAACATTCCCATTGTATTTATTTTCATTGTTTAAGAAAGTTTAGGTTGTTTGTTAGTTTGGTGTTTATTTTTTCACTGAAATATTGAATGATTGCCTGATTTTCTCTTTGTCAGATTACATGGTGTGAAATAGCGAGGCCCCAGGTTCATGGTTATGACCTTCAGTGTTTGGCTATGGTGGACAAATACAGGTTTGCGTCTGGTGCTGATGAGAAGATTGTGCGTTTGTTTGCTGCCCCTCGTAACTTCATCACAAACTTTTGCAGCATGTGTGGCCATGATGTGAACAAGGAGTTATCTTGTCATGTAAGATTATTCTACATACAGCAGGGGCTTGGTTGTATAAATTACAGAATTGTATCGAACACAATATTTATCTTTAATCTTCGCTGTGCTTCTAGAAAAACTGTTATAAGCATACGTTTTTCTATTTGATGTACCTACTTGAGTAGATTGTTATTTCAAGATTTAATACATTTTTTTTGGTATGGAAGAAGAATGAAGTTGTTTTTGTTAACATAAATCAAATAGAGTATTATATTTTGTTATATATTATATTACGGTATATATTTTTCATAGAGATTTTGTAGAATGCCAAAGAGAATAGAGAGAAAAGTGTTTTTATATTGATGTCAGACGTTTCAAGTGGAAGAAAAGCTGTCGTCAATCAACAATTATTCTTTGAAAATAGATGCAGTGCTTAATATTGTATTTTCACATTGATTTCTTTTACCAAATGGTGTTGCAGGTCACTGGTAACCTTCCAGAAGGGGCAAATGTCCCAGCTCTTGGCTTGTCGAACAAAGCTGTCTTTGCTGAAGGAGGAGACAAAGTTGAAACGGAGGACGACCTCAAGCCTGGCCAGTATCCTGAGAACTATTTCACAGCTTTATCTTTGTCAGGTAATGGCAGCCTCATACTTTTGATTGATGTGATGTATGAGTATGAGCAAATTTTATTATCTGTAATACCATTTGTCATGTAATTAAAGTCTTTTTCTAAATTTGGATTAGTAAAGTTTATTTTAGTACATTGATGTGATAGAAATGATGATAATGGGATTGGGATGATGTAACAGTGTCTGTGAGAGACAAGAACAGAAATTTTTTTAAAGATTTTCGTCGACCTGGGGAATCGAACTCATGCTTGCCACGGCAACTCTGCCTTGCCATGAACAGAAAACCAGCCCACTACCGCTGGACTAATCCGCCACCTTACATTATCCCACTATCATTCTGTCTACTAGACCATCAGTGCCCGCTCCCTCTTCATTTATCATGATAAAAATGTAGAAATAGAGTGTCGTATAGGTGGGACAGTATTATTTTATGTGCAAAAGAAAATAAAATAAAAACAAATGGCTGGCTAATCTCTTTTACTTTTTTTGTTTTGTAGCTCCACCCAGTGAAGACCAACTTCTCCAAAACACACTGTGGCCTGAAGAGGCCAAACTGTACGGACACGGCTATGAGATTTTCTCATTAGCAGCTCACCCTAGTGGCAAACTATTGGCGTCTGCTTGCAAGGTATCTTTTTCTATACTACAAGGACTTGTGTTAGTTTGTCGATATATGTTTCTTATAATTATAATCAGCAGGAGTGTGGACTCTTTGTTGCTTTGTATAGAGGGAGGGAGGAACGAGTCACGAATATATGAAGCCATTTCTGTCTTAATTTGATGCTGACTTGATTTCATTTTCCTTTTCAGGCTGCCAAGGCTGATGTTGCCAACATTTTCTTGTGGGACATGGAGACAAAGCGGACCATCGGGTCGTTGACGGGTCCGTCCTTAACCATCACTCAGATGGCTTTCAGTCACTCAGGCAATTATCTACTGGCTGTGTCCAGGGATAGGACCTGGACCTTGTTTACACAAAAAGGTTAATCTTGTTTATCATTATTATTGTGTTAAATAGTATTATTATTATTATTATTGTTATTATTATTCATTATTAAATACTTACATGTACCAAGGATTAACTTAAGAAACTGGGGGAGATGACCATGGGTAATTAGTAATATCTGGCATTTAAATATTGTGCTACTGTTATTTATTACGTACTGGAATTATTTAAATATTTGTTTTTATCATTGTCTGATTCTCACTCTGTTTCTATCAAATTTTCACCCATGACTTCAGTAATGCATGCTGTTTTTTGTTTTTGTATTTAGGTATCAGTTTATAAATCCCAAGACATTGATAATAGTACAATAGTATAACATACCTAACGTAGTAATTCATTGTTAATTGTTTCAGAGGACAACTCATTTGTTTGGCACTCTGGAGTGGACAAGAAGACAACTCGTCATTCCCGCATCATTTGGGCGTGTGCATGGTCTCACGACGACCTATACTTCTTCACAGCGTCTAGAGATAAAAAAGTAAGGTGGTCTTTTTCAATGCGAATTGGTTTAGGGGATAAAGAAAAGTTGGGGTTTTTTTCTTGTTTCATGAGTAAAAATAATCACTTTTTTGTTTCTCTAAAGTGTATGTCAGGCCAACTTAATATTTTTTTTCTTTCTATGATTGTGAGTGTTATATGAATTACTTGCATGAATGTGTAT
>JARDUL010221961.1:0-24285 GCA_030265205.1 Dirona pellucida
ACAGTATCCCTGTCACACATTTACCTCCATCACTTTCGACGGCCAAGTATGTGTACATACGCACGGATACTGTGAAAAGCCCACTCCAGAGACCTTACACCGGCCCATACACTGTATTAGCACCGGGAGACAAGACGTTCCTCGTGGACATAGATGGTCGCACAGAACGCATCTCAGTTGGCCGGCTCATGTAGATTCCACGAAACCGGTCAATCTACAACCGCCTCGACGAGGACGCCCACCGGTGTTACATGGGTCAACAAACTCCACTTCCGACACTGACTCTGACAACACTCCAAATCGAGAACAACCTGCGACATCTACTAATCACAGTCAGCTCACGTCACGTTCTGGACGTCCAGTGCAACTACTCAAGCGCTACAAATGAATACGCTCCGTGAGATGTCTGCTCGGGGGGAGGTGTGTGGCGTTCCCTACTCTCCAACCCAATCTCGTGTTATGTGTCTTGTCATCGTCCTACTTTTTATGTGTGTATCTTAGTGTGACGTCACGTCTCTGTTTCCTGTTTCACTTTACAATGTCAATAAAGAAAGTCAAGTGCTAACTTCTACCTACTACGTTTGTCTTAGTCCATTAGCTACAATACTATATTTTTATACTATTAAATATATAATATATTACTAAAAAATATTACTATTAATAATCTATAGTCTATATAAAATTCTATTACCATTTCAATTATCAATATTTCTATAAATGATTATGATAGTTAAGTTAAATGGTCATAAATACCTGGTACTGGTACTCATGGTGTCGATGAGTATATAGAATATAGAAATAAGGGATTATAATACTCTCACTCAAGGGTAGAAATAAACAAAATAGTACTGGCCTATTTTAGCCCTTTACTTTTAGGGCTAAGGTGGATTATACAGAAAGAACGCTTTTATATGCTTTGAAAGCAAGTGCGTTTTAAAGTTAATGTGAGCGCTTGTTGAGGAGGGGGCATATGGTAAACAATTGTGAATCGCGCTTGACTTGAAGAGCGTGTTGCACCTTTGGTGATCTCATTGTTTTATTTGGCACAATGGCGGGGCCATTATCATTATACTCATCATCATCATTATTGTAATTATTCATCATCATTAATATTATTTATGCACAGTGGGCTGATCCCCTGCTTGTCTTAAAAATATTAATCCATAGATTTTCCAGCTCTGTGTCTGGCCATGTGTACTAGTGGGGCACAGACTTGCACTTAACCTAGGTCTGCACATCAATGCCTTCAGCCTGTACACTGTCCTCAGCCAGACAGCTGGTCCCTACTGTGCTTAATCACAGTTCTAAAGAGAACAGATAACAATTATTATTATTATTGTTTTTATTATCATTAATATTACAGTTATTAAAATCATTATTGTTACCACAGCGACACACAATCCACAAAGCCGCTTCAAGCGCGAGCAAAGTTTCATTCTTGTTGCTTTACGAGTGACACTTTACAAATCAATCGCGATAAAGCCAGCACCCTCTCTGTGCGGCAGATGATGTTTTAGAGCAACATTCTTCTCGCTTGTCTACATGCTCACGTTTTTAAAACGATGCATCATTCTCTTTGTACCCCTCTTTATAGCGAGTATTACAATACATGCCTTGTCGGTTGAAGTGCAAAATCAGAAACTGTAAGAAGCACGGTCAAGTGGTGAGTAGTCACCCAGACACAAATGACAACAAACACGGGTGTCACACGGGACTGAGGTGTTACCCCTGCTGTGAAAACAAGCTGTCGTGAGTGACATACTGTTCAGATTGCATGTCCTGTGAAGTTGTGATTTTTGCGGCGGGTTTAGAGTTTATGCCAGTCACATTTGAAAAAGCCAAGGAATACCATGTTCTTATTCGTAGTTGTGCCTATTCTGAGGAAAAATTATGAATCTGAAAGCACCTTTTCATTTAAGACAACTGTTCAATGTGACCATCATGGCAGTATTCTCCGCTTACATTTTGTGATTTAAGTCACTTGATTTATCTTTAATAGTGGTCTTGGTCTTAGATTTACTTTGTGCCTTTAAAAATAAAAATTGTTTTGTGCATAGGGACACAAACTTCTTTTTTTTTCTCCAATGTAATTATTATAGTGCAAGGTCATGTACTTTTGCAATGTACCAGAACTCTAATTTTGTACCTTTGATTTTACCTGAAATAAATTATTTTCCACAGTAACTGTAAACAATACGAAACTGCCTGGCCTTCACAATTTCTATGCTTCAAACATCAAAGAATGTGAGTAATAAATGTTGGAGTTAACTAATAAAATGTGATAAAAGTAGATTGAGAAAGTTGCATTGATAACTTTTTTTTTTAATTACCCAAAAGAATATAGTTAAAATTACTTCATCAATGATATAACGTAAATCTATTTTTTTAAATATTATGCAGTGGCCTCCTCCTTGGGAGAGAAGACACTAAGACAAAATAATTGTCCCTCCTGAGTTCCAGTTAGGACTGTTGTTGACCCATTAAAAAGTTTTTGACTCCCAAATTTTTATGATGGTTGCCTAATTTGATTGTGTGAAAGGAAATCTTTGTTATCGTCTCTGGTCAATGGGATCATAGACATATTTTTATTTGTCCGATTCGTATTATATCTATAAAGAAAAAAAAGTTTTATTCTGTGTTCTTCCCTCAAGCAAGATCGTGCATAGAAACATGATGTCCTCCTTTGCATCTGTTAGTGGCATTCAATTAGTCAATTGTTGTTCTGATTAGAGATGATCTCTAAATCATTACCTGATAAAGAACTGAAATATCTATTAAAAAAACGGTTTCACTTTTTAAAGAGTGATTTGTTTCACATTTAAGGATATTTCGATCCTTTATAGGGTAATAATTAAGAGACACCCTGTATACTTACGAACATATTAACCACCTCTTTTATTGGAGGTTGTCAAAATTATAATGTGATAAGAAAACTTTTTTTTTTCTACTTTCTCTTTTTCCAGTGACCTTGTCTAATGGATTACAAGATTGGGATAATATTACCAATAAAACAACTAGGAAAGGAAAAAGAATGTAAGATAATAGTATCATTCTGTAATATATTATATGTGAAGTGATCAAGATTTAACTGTGACGTGAGCTAGACAATTATGGACTTGTTGCTGTTTTCATCACTGTCAAGCCCATAATGCTGTAAGGGTATCACCCTGCAAAATATATCATGAAGTAGATAAAGTAACAGATTATTTTGGGAGGCTGGTCTATCACTATCACAGATTACTTCACCAGCAATGTGCTGGTAGCCATTTCTATTTCTACTCATTGTGCAAATGAGACAATCTTGAAGTAAAGATTCTGACAATGTTCTATTTCTCTTTGTTGCCACTCTAAATTTTTTGCCTTTATTATGAATAGTATAGTTGTTTTAAGAAGATTGTACTTGTATGTAACTAACCCTGTTTTGAATATGTCGTCATGGGTAGGAATGAAGTAAATAGATCAGCAAAATTTATCCTGTATTATAGTGTTGGGATGTGCAAGAAGTGTTTAGGTTTTAGGATTGTTTGTTTTGTTTTCTACTTTTCTTCCTTGGTCTTTAAACAAGGATTATGAAAGTGAATTATCAAAATGAGTAAGATTTCTGATTTTTCCTTACATATAATATATTGGCTTTTTTTGTTTTTGTTGTTGTTTATAGTGGTCAAAAACTTGGTCATCACAGGAAAGATAGACCACGACATTTAGAAGGTTTACCAAGGTTCGATTCTGACCAGTTGATCAGATCCCCTTGCAACTGTGTGGGAGATAATGACAGTGGAGATCAAGGTCCGTAAATTATTTTAATTTTACTTTCTCTTTATTGGTCCAATTTTATCGACCTTTTCTTTTGCGATCCTTGTATATTTGTCCCATTTAATTTGGCATTCAGTCTATGGATCAAGTGTGACTGGCCCATAAACGGTTTCAAAATAAATAGATGCATCCAAATCCTATCTTAATCAACATGTAATGTAATGAAAATGATATGGTAGCGTCAGTAGCCGGTTGGTTAAGTTGCTAGGCTCAGGATTGTGAAATGCATGGTCCAACTTTGAGACCCTGGGGACGACTCTTTACACAATTTTTCTTCCCTTGGTCGAGGCATGAATTAGTGCCCGGCTACAGGCAATAAACGATATTGTTGAAATATAGTTGCAAAAGCACCTTCTGACACTGACAGCTCCCAATGCACTTAAAATGACACAGCCTGCTTGGGGATAAATGATGTAAAGGCTGAGAGTCGGTGTGTGCAGTTATTCCAAATCCTGGCTACTCAAGACATTACAACAAGAACAAAAATCCCACATCATTGTTTCTCCATATATTTGACTGGTTATACCATACAATACATTACAAAAAAAAGACCTGTCGAATATTTTTCTTTACATTTTGATTGGATGTTCAAAATTCTGCAGATATTCAAATCTTTTTTATTAGTTCCTTGAAATAACTGTTTAGACTGTACACGACTAGAGGCAACAAACAAAATCAGATGTTAAGAAAGGTGGTTAGGAACTTTATAGTAACTTTAGGATTTGATTGTAAAATTCTGGGATTTATTTGAACACCCCTTTTCAATCCTCCACATTATAAAGATCAAGTTGTAAAATCCCTTAAACACCCATTCCTTTTATTGCTCACAATCAATACTTTAGTGAAATGTCACTAATAATGAATACTTTAAAAACCCTTTTGTTTTGTTTATATGATCATGTTTTATAGGTATTGGCAGCGCAGAGGAAAATGAAAGCTTTGAGGATTGCTATCAAATGGACAACTTCATATTGTTTTGTCGGACTACAGACAAATTTCGTAGCTCTGTAAGTAACTTTACATTCTGAATCACATTACTTTTCAATTGAAAATGAATAAAGGCACATTAGACAACTATAAAATAGGAGAAAGAGAAAAGAACTTCTTGTACACCTTAATTATATCCATATCTTGTCTCACTTGGTAGATTATGAAATATATGTAAAAAGTGCTGGCCTAGGGGAACACGAGTTGGGTCAGCTTTGAGAAATAGAAATATGGACATGAAGGTCATTTTTTATTAGTAACTCCCAAAGGTGGGGTTAATGCCTTATTATACGATATTGGACATTTTTAGGTTATCATTCATTGTATTAATCACCATTACCGTAGTTATATTTTTGATTATTCACTTTACAGATAACCTACCTGATGGCACAAGATGCAATAGCTGTGACTTTCTTTGGTGTGGATATAGGTCGTGGGGGTACCCTATCTCTTATTCAGGTGGATAGATATTGCTCGCATTTATTATTATTAAGAGGATTAATGTTATAATTCTTATTATCATTATCATTATCATGTATGTATTAATATTATTAAGAATGTTTTCAGGTTTTTGAAATTTTTATCAGATCAGAAACTACACTGGCTGGATGAGTATTTTGACATGTATCATCTTTCACAGATCCTGTATCGACATTGAATTTGTCTTACAGTGTTATGTGGAGAATATAACTGAGCAACTTTCAGCTTGTTTTCAGTGTAACATTGAAAAAATTCCCCCTTTAAAAAAATTTGAGATATGTATTTTGGGAGTTGGGTTATAATTTTTACGGTACTTGTCACTGCATTTCTGCGCAGATCACATATTTCAGTTGAGAGGTCCAGAACGGCTATAGATCCTTGTCAGCACCCTCCTGAGGACGAATTAATGAGGCTTCGGACATGCATGCCAAAATATATCGCTGACTCTATTTAGACGCTTTTTTTTACCAGGTGTTAACGTTATTTTGAAGTTTGTTCTAATTAACATTTAGATTGTTGTCAAGGTCAAGTTTAATGTCCCATTTAAGGTTTAGTGTCAGCCGCCAGTGGAATTGGGCTTATTTTATACTGTATTGTACTGTACAACACACACTGAATGGTATATACACATGCAACAATTAAATATTTGTTTCCGTGAAAGTGAAGGTTGAAGTGTTTGTGTGTGTTTAAAATTGATAACAACCTTTTTCTTAATCAAGCCCTTTGTAAAATAACAGAAAATGATTGAAATTAAATGCCTGATAACAAATTGTTTTAAGATCGTGATAGTAAAAATATTTGTTACTTTTCTAAACCCATCAAAGGTGCACCGCGTAATAATCACTATTCTGTCTGTTTTGGTTTTCGTCAGGTGGCTACAGAGAAAGACATCCTCATGTACGACATCCTGAGACTTGGTTCAGAGGGGTTTGTGGATGGTTTGCAGGCTGTGTTCGAATCTAAGGATGTCATCAAGGTAAGCTGAAGGGAACATTCTAAAACTCGGCAGTCTTCCCAAACAGTTTATAATAAAAAGGCTGATGAGATTTGAGTGTTCATTAAAGATGTAGATCCAGTTTTTGACATTAATATGACAGTTCACAATGGTTTTATTAGAATATATTTTTTATTGTGGTTATATTCCCTTACTTGATTACCTGTTTGTCTCTTTCCAGGTCATCCATGATTGCAGAATGGCGTCGGATCTCTTATATCATCAATTTGATGTTACTCTAGAAAATGTATTTGACACACAGGTAAAAACAATTTGATAAGATGATACTTTATTTCATCCCCGTGGGGAAATTCTTTGTACAGACGTGAATAAAAAGAAGCTATCAAAAAGTAAATAATACAATGTATCATTAAAGTAAGAATAAACGATACAAAATTATAAAATTATGACATACGAGCACATGTAAAGGGGTGAATGTGTATATGACATAATGATAATATGTGTAGAAGGTGGTAATAATAAATAGTAGAATTTATGTAGAAGAGGAAAGTGTGGTAAATAAAACAATAACATCACAGACATATCAAGTCACAGAGCCTTTCCTTTTCATCAGCGTGTATATTTGGGGTAAGGCATTAGAAATAGTTATAAATCTAGGTTTCAAAACAAGACATATTAATAAACGAATAAGAATATTTATGGTTATATTTGTGTTGAATTTTAAAGACGTATACTAAATGGTAAAAAAGATCTATGGTGTCTCTGAGTTTTTGTTCTTATAGAAATCAGACGCTGACTTCTATTTGATACTACTATAATTGAGGAGTATAAAGGATGGCGTTCATCGCTTAAAATATATTTAATCTTCCTGATACAGGATTTTACTAAAAGATTGTTAAAATGATCAATATTATTTGTGAATGCAGCTGCTCTTTTAATCGTTCTATTTAATTTATGTTGATCAGCCATCAAACAATTTCCGCCCCACACTGCGAGGCAAAAAGAAAGGACACTTTCAATAACTGACCTGTAAAACAGGGTGCAAAGAGTTTTGTCAACCTTAAACTGTCTTAATTTTGAAAAAAAATACATTCGTTTATTTACTTTGATTTTCAAGTTATCAATGTGCTCTGCCCATTTCAAATTTTCATCTATAGTTATGCCTTAATATTTAGTGTTTGGAACTTGTTCAATAATTTTTCCTTTAATGACGACGGGTTCAATGTCAATTTTCTTTTTCCTAAAATCTTTTACTAATTCTCTTGTATATTGACATTTAGATCTAAATTATGACTGTCGGACCAAGACACAAGGGTGTCTAATGAGACTCGATTTTAAAGTGATATATATATTTTTTTTAAAGCTTTTTGTTTAAAACCTTGAGTAACAAGGCTGACAAAGGTATTAAACGAAACAAATTTAAGCATCCTATTATTTAGAAATAACATTTTAGAATTTAGCGATTGCAATGTGTTCAATTTACAGTCAACAGTCCTCTTGTCTATATTCTTCTTCGTTGTTGTTAGTTATTAATCCTTGTATGGTTGTATCGTTAGCAAATTTTATCATAGGGACGTTATGGTGAAAAATAATAAAAAGAATAGGTGAGATGACTCAGCCCTGCGGAGCACCAGTGTTTGTTATTATATTGTTGGGTACATTATGTCCCATTTGTACGAACTGTTTCCTATCAGTAAAAAATTATAAAATCCAGGAGGCAATAGGTGTATTAATTTTCATTCTTGACATTTTCTGTTTTAAAACATGAGGTTGAATTTCACGGTATATTTTCCGTTTTTTCTGTCACAAGTGTTTCCTTTTGGTTAATACAGCATACTTGCCACCATTGCTGGGTTAAGAAAAAGTGACAAATATTTTTATTATCTTAAAACAATTTGTTGCAGTAGAATATATTATCATTTTCTACTGAGTCAAACATGTTCAAGGCAAGTGAGGAGGAGAGAAATTTGTGCTGTATTGTAATTAATGTTTTCCAAAATACATAGGGCCTCTAAGAAAAGGAACAAAACAATATCTTTCGCACAATATATAGCTATGAAATTCAGTCACACACCCAGACAAAGCTATAAACCGCTCACCATGCCAAATTTGTAAAAATGAGTGTCATATGACTTCAAATTTGATTGGTATTGAAATCTTTGCATTTGAATATTTTGTTTCAGGTAGCTGGAGTTTTTGTATTCCGTTTGCTAAGTGGAGGAGATTGGCCACGATTTGTTGACAACTTGCCTGCAACTCTGATAGCTCATTTGGGTTTGAAGAGTGAAGATGTGCACCACTTCTTTGTAAGGGAGAGATTAAAACAGGTACAGGAAATTGAATGGTGCTGGGAATGGTGAAGAGTCTGATTGCAGTCTGTTTATCTGTGAATGCCTTAAAGATAGTGGGAACATATTTTCTAAGTGCTTTCACATTGTAATGAGACTCGATTTTAAAGTGATATATATATTTTTTAAAGCTTTTTGTTTAAAACCTTGAGTAACAAGGCTGACAAAGGTATTAAACGAAACAAATTTAAGCATCCCATTATATAGAAATAACATTTTAGAATTTAGCGATTGCAATGTGTTCAATTTACAGTCAACAGTCCTTTGTTTATTTATATATTTATTTAATTTTTTACTACTCTGCTTTACAGAAGGATGAAGAGGTGTGGCTCCACCGTCCCCTCTGCAGCCAGCTGTTGCAGGACAGCCTGAAGAACCTGGTGCACATGATGCCCCTTTACCACACTCTGCTGGCCAAGATGATGACAGAGTTCCACATGGGGGTCCAGCTGTACTTGGATCATGTCAGGAGTGCACCGCAGGACGGTGTGGATAAGTTCAGGGTAATTGGACATTGGACTGCTCTGCAACATTTATGGCTATTCTCGTTTTGTATGAAGAAGAGATCATTGAAATTGTGTTTTGTTTTCCCATTCATACATTTATTTTTTTATTGTTTAGTGGTAGGAGAATTTAATTTAAACATCAAAACTAAAATTTGAATTTTATAAAGTAAAAATGTTTTCACTTGCAAAAATTGTGATTTTTGAAAATGTTGAATGATTTGCTTGGTCAGGTAGTGCAGTAAGTAGTCTTCAGCTAGATCATGGTCCTCGGTAGATTAGAAAGCAGATCCTAGCAGATTAGAATCTTAGACGAATTTAGTTTCTGTGAACTGAATTAACTAAATATGTTGGGCATGTGTTAAAAATATAAAAAGCAATTTTCAAGAGTAAGTCTACTGAAACGCTCTTTCAAGTTGCTTATTATGACAGATGTTCTTTTTTTTGACCAAATAGAATGGTGGAGCGATAAATTTGATTATATTATTATTAATTCCCCTTTCCTATCACAGGATATCAATCAGGACCTTAGCCGGAGACTATTGTATAAGTTGTTACTCATACTGTTAAAAGTATTGTAATATGATTGAATTATCAGTTTTCCATTGTTCAAATCCCATTCAGTCTTTCAGTCACCTGCTGCCGTTTGTTTTTCAAGATCTACCAAAACTAGCTGCCCACTCTGCCAAAGACAACACGTGTGGCTATAGAAGGGGCAGGCCAAGCTATGATTCTAATGGTTTTGTGGAGACTTGCCAGATAAAGGGTAATACGATGGTGGTTACCAGTCGGGATGGCATATGGCAAAGAAATAGCTACTTCTCACCTGGTCAGTATTGATCTCATGTTCTTGGAGTTAAATTTATATTTAAAGATAAATTATACACACTATTTAACAATCAGCTGGTCTTTTTTTGTTAACCAAACATTTGCATGTTTTATACTCCCTGGATGCCATGACCGATACATCTTGGCAGTGTTGTCAAGACTGCTTGCTGCTATGACAGACACCCATCAGCTCGTATTTTGCAAAATTTTGATACCATTGACCGAATGTAGTCAATCCCAGCGTTATACTGTAATGCTATAACACACATTTCTTTATGGAAGTGTATATACAGGTGACCGGGTCACCCATATACACTAAATGCCGGTTTTGGATATACAGGTTGCCCATTTTTGGGGTAAACCCACGAACCAAACCACTATTCTGACTTTTTATTTACACTTTGCGCATGCGCACTCTCAGTACAGTACAGACGCTTGTTTTCACTATGCGCCATTGTATTCCCTCCTCGTTCTTCTTTTTCATTGCATTATTTTTATTTAATAGATATACGTTATGTACTTTTTTATTAATAAACTTGCATATATATATAATATGTATGATAATGACCTACCTTTTATTGATGTTGAAATATCAACAAATACACAGGCCTAGCCCCGCTTTGAGTTTCCTGGAAGATAGTGTATATAAATATCCTCCTAAAATCTCATAGTAGGGGTAGTTAGTTTTTTATTACTTCTAAAGATTGCAGACTTGCCACATATGACCCCTGATATTGAGGATAGATATGGTAATGGTATTGTTTAGTGCTTATCCTCAATGCATTATTCAAACTCTCTAAGAGCTTTTAATTTACGATCACAATCAATCACAGTATTTATTTTCTCCTGCCTGGACAACATACATTATGATGACACATGTAGCCTATTAGTATTAGGACAACGTGGTCTTTACACAGGGGAGGTCGTGGGTTCAAATACTACGCCTGGCATTCGATTCGGCATCATGCTAGATTGGTAGACTAGTGCTAGACTGGTTGGCCCGGTTTCAGTATACTGTGACTGGATGAGCATGTGATTGTGTTATGTCATAAGTCTATGTGTGGCAGCACTATAGTAAGCATATTTTAGTGGACATAATGTAGAAATGGATGGGGCTCAGCCACTAAAGAAAACGGACCATTCGCAATCAATAGTTTAATTGCTAGAGTTATTTCCCTTTTGTTTTGATTCTGATCTATAAATATAATCAATAGTTTCATCTCACTTCGAGAAAACTTGAATGAAGGGGTTTTAGTTTGATTTGGTCATAATTTCATCATTTAAATTAACCTTTTATTATAGTAGGGTATTTTAGGCAGTATACAGCCACTCGGTTACCTGTTGTTTTTTTCTTCGGGGGGTTACCCGTATACGTATATCCTAACCGTCGGCTTTACATGTGACTGAGTCACCTGTATATCCGAAAGGCCGGTTAAGGATATACAGGTGACCGGCGTATCCTCAGCCTTTCTTTATATATGGTACTATTGTCATTTCATAGCGTTTATAGATTATTAATACATTTTATGGTATTCGTAACTAGCAATGGAAGTAAAGGATAAAGCCATGAAAACACCATATAGTCCGAAACAATTTCAAATTCCTGATACAGATAGGGTTTTTTTTTCTTCAGACTAGCCCGACTTGGCTTAGCTGTTGTCCGTTCCAACCAACACCACCCAATAATATACACTGCATTAATAGAAACTCTTAAAACTACACTCTTATCGTTATGAAATAGTGAACTGCAGCTGTAAAACAGTCCAGTTTATCTCCCTTGGCAAAGGATAATCTGAAAACTGTTTAATTAGGAAGGGTCTGAACATTTCGGATTGAGCAGTCTGGAGTGTATTTTGAAATTTCAAGATTAAGTGTTAAGCTAGCTTATGGGTGAAAGTATAAGTATAATGTTTTAAAGTGATAATTAATCAGTTATGAAACTATGTTTTAGAAAATGTCATTTATGCGATTATTAGACCTGACAGGTTAGCAATTATTAGATAATTCATAATCTGACATCATTAATAGAAGGTGTTTATTTTTCTTGGCAGCATCCAAGTGTGATACAAAGACTTCAGTACCGGGGTCTAAAGATACAAAAAATGTTACCCATTCAAGCTGTACTGCACATGAAGAACATCAACTTTGTAGAGAGGATGTCGATAGTTGGAAAAATGATACACGGGTCAGAGATGAACCAAAAAGAGGAATAATTCATGAAAAAACAAATCGCTTGGAATCAGCACCACTTGATCTGAAATCGACTCCCACCACATCCCTTCGCCAAAAGTCTGAGCAACGTTTCTCATTATCTCCATCAAAATTGAATGACAGACTCTTGCAAATTGAAACCCCTGAGCGCCAAAGAGGAAATGCTTCATCTATTGATGATTTTATTTCTCCGTCAGCTGTTGAAAGATCTGCTCTAATGCGTCTCATTCCACCTTCATGTTCTTCATCCAGCACATGCTCGGAGATTTTATCAGACCCAGAAATTGTGGATCAAAGACAAGGTGAGATATTGAATACTTTGATGTCAGTTTTGCATAATTGCTCTAATAAGTCATTGACTTCTGTTAAGAACATGCCATCTGTGAGTTTTTTCTGGCAAACATTATCTTGCACTATGACTATGATGACCTTGTAATAATGAAAATGTTACTTTAGGTCCAATCACTTAGTACACTGCCATCTGAAGTATTGATATCAATGCCTCCTCAGCTGGCCCAACATCCTCAATATTTTGCTGTGTTCGCACAGCGGCTACTCTTCACGTGGTTTTTTAAACTGCTGAACTGTCCAACCTAAAGTTTTTGAACCACTAATATTTATTGCACACTTCCAAAGGGGGTTGCTAGTGTTGGTGCATATTGATGCGGCAGGCACCATCCATGCCGGGTGTGAAGAAAGACAACAATTTAGATGATGCCATTTTTACTACTTCGTGATCAGATACTTACTTATATTTATATGTTCGATTCACATTCATTATTTTGCACATGTAAAGAGACCAGCATACCGGTGTGTTAGTTTTAAAAAAACTCTTCACTTAGAGACTAGAAGATATCATGTCCAGACTTTTCCCTATTCAGAATTTAAAACTATTTTTGACCACTTTCGATTCAGGTCCTGTTCCGTCCGCTCAGGGTGATTGGGATATGGACAAGGTCTTGGAATTTGAGATGGCTCAAAGGATTCTCAAGCAGGCCAGGTTGGGGCACTCAAAGTCTGAGACCAAAAGACGAATGCTTCCATCTAAACTCAAGCAGTCTCCTAAACCTGAAAACGGATGCTGATACTGATATATTCTGGATGCAGTGTTTATAACAATGATTTTAGCTACGAGTACTGAGGTCGCTCTACTTCCTTCAAGTGTCTGTGCATCATTATATCGATTTGAATCTCTTCTTCTGCTGGGAATTGTTTATTGAAGAAATCTATGCATTGTGGTGATTCACTGTTCAAATTATCTGGTGCACATTCCTGCACAAAATCTGCTATCCATGATGGATAGAATGGGTCTTCACTTGGATAGTTTTATTTTGTGTCATTGGTGTTGAGTGTCCAGGCAACAGAATGAAGAGTATCCTCAGACAGCTGAAATTCACAACGTTCTTCAGCAGGTCATGAGTTCGATCCCCAGCCAGAAACAATTATTCACCATTTGAATGGGACAGTGTCAGATCAAATAAAACAAAATAAAAATGAGTGCCTCAGGGAAGATTGAACACACCCCTCTCACGAGTTCGATCCCCGCCTAATTATTTTAAATTGACTGGAACGCAATAATATATCATCCGTATGCCATGTACAGGTGACTCCAGATAAGACAATGTCCACCAACATCAATTTACCGAATGAAATCGACAAATGTTTTGGTGACAAGACCAAGAAAAAGGATCAACTTGAGTGAAATTCAACTTATTCAGTCACCTGTATACTGTATAGCTTCTTTTGAAGAGAAACATAAACATTTTCAGAACAATGATTATTCAATTTCAACAAATTTACTGATTTTTAAACATCAAATCAAATATTGGACAGAGTATAAATTCTTTATTATTTTACTCATATTCATGTCTTCACCATTTGACACTTCAACACCTCTCACTCTCAAAGATGAATAAAATGTCACAGAATTGTCAAGATATGCATGATATTGCGAAGAGTTTGAATGTCCTGGTAGAAACCCCAAGTAATCATTAGATTGCCTTTGTTAGACTTGCGAAGCTTCTGCCTCTCTTAAGGGGAAAAAGTTCTACATTGAGGTGGCCATTCGTTCATGGACTCGCGTGCCATTATTTTTCTTCGAGGAAAAAAAATTAAATTCCTCTCAGTCCAGTTATCTCACCTGGAGATTTGATCACAGACCTAGTGGGTCTTCTGACTTGGAATTTGTTCAACGTAATAATCCAATATACAAATCACCTCATTCGGTTCTTTGTTCGAATAGTGTCCGGGGTACAAGCAAGTCATCAATACAAATAATATTATGAATGGCAAGTTGTCGTTTGTAGTACTCTGGTCCAACATTTGATATTCTTTTGATAGTCCGTGCAAATGACTGCAATGTTGTCATCCCAATCATCCTTGCCTCAGATAATCGCTTCATGTCAGTCATTTGCACAGTAGACGAATCACCTTTTGCTTTGTGCAGTTCATGTTCCATTTCAAACTCGGCTACAGCCGCACTGTAGGTATTGGGTTTTTTCTGCCTTGGCTTTCCTTATGTCTGTGACAACATTTTTCACAGGTGTGACATATGTCTGACCTTGGGTAGCCCAAAACTTATATTAAGTTCAAGCAGGAAAACATCCCTGAACACCCAATCATGCACTTTATCTGTCGTCAGATGTACAAGTTCCTTCTTAAACATGACATCCTGAATATTTCACTCACACTCACACGCAAATTACTATCTAAATAGGTACGGAGCCTATTCTGTGAAGAAGAGTAATGACTCTCACAAGCTGGAAAGTTCCTGTTAGGATTTCTAATCTCATCCCTATATTCATCAGGAAGTTTTGTTTGGTTACCATGCCTTCCTCTCCCGTCTTTCACATCACCCTGAAAATCTAACACTAACAACACCTTCTTTCTTGTCTTGAGTGTTTGATGCATGCAGGGCCAAAAAAGGCCTTCTGGCAGACCATGGTGGTCAAACAGTACACAAAAGATTTTTTTGTCATGCCTGGCAGTAGTGGTTTTGTCCCTCCTGCATATGCAATAAATATTTTCCTTGTTATTGTTATTTAGACGGATGCATCCACGTAGATAGATGTTCTGCTCGTCATGGTTACAAGTTACAGAGATTGTTGAACTGGTCAAGAATTGTTTGCTTCTCTTGGGCCACAATCTTTTGGTTGCATTTACAGGTACATTCAAGATCCACTTAGGATCAAGCCAAGCAGATGTTCCCCTTCCCATCAGTAAACTCTGAAGCCTGTAGCAAAACACAAACGAACTAAAAAAATTATTAAATGATGCTTATAAAATTCCAACACACACAGTACAAGATGTCTGTCATTGCATGAAATTTTTTCACAACCACTATCATAACATCGTGGGTCGATTGGCATATCGTCTGACCGACACCCCAACGACCCAAGTTTTTTCAGGCCCCCATGTCCAACCAGCAGGGTAGCTAGGACTAATTCAGATCAGGTGGAAAATACTTTCTACTTTGCAATGGACAAGAGTCCTACCCAAAGGGTCACTGTCCGTTTCAGTTTTCACGCTACTGAAACCGAGTGGCAAATGGGGTATACAAAATAAATCAAATCTCTCTTAGCCTGACCACGGATGAATGAGCTATGAGATTCATATTGTTACAAAAACAATTCATTAAAATAGTTTGTTTTTTTAAAATTGAGAAAACAACATCAAACACTGTTTGAAAAATCTTTGAAGCAAGCATATTTAGAGTTTCAAGAAGCTATCTATTCATCCAAAGACGCAGTGATTGATTATGTTTACGGGGTGGGTCAGTTAGACCCACGAGTGGCAGTAAAGGTTAACATGAGTGACTGCCCACATTAATCTTGTGAAAACTGACATCCTAACCATCGCCCGTATTCACAGACCTACGTAACATGTTAGCACAATCATTTTGCATTGAATCATCATACTCACAACATGGCAGTTACCACAATAATCACGTAATGTTTTGAGAACAAATCACTGCAATAAGTGTGTGCAAAAAAATATGCTAACAGTTTACGTACGGTTTGTGTATAGGACCTCTGTGTCTGTTTAGTTTCAGTGATCATTATCACAACAAACTTTGCAGTGTATATATAGAGTTACTGTTAAACGTCAAAATGTCGACTCATTCCGAATTCTTTGTTTTTAATTTTTATACACCCTAAAGAAGAAAAGTCCTTACGTTGTAAGCAGGGCAAAAAATTCTACTTAACGTCGCTGATTATCCAAATGTTCCTGCCAATTTCAATTATCATAAAAATCCATCAGAGGGTTGTTGTAAAGATGTCAACGCGTGCGCACAGGAAGTGGAATAATAATAATAAGAATAGTAATTAGTAGTAATAATAATAATGAAAATTATTTATTCTGCACCCACTCTCGTTAACAGCTGTCCCAGGCATTTTTGAGCTGATAATATAGTTATACAGTGATAGTTATTTGCTTTTTTGTACAATGTAAATTTTGTAAGTCAATAAACTGACTGAAATCATTTAAACTTTTATGTGGGATTTTTTCTTCTGTTTCTTGTGACAATCTCACATATTCCATCCCTCCACCACCACCACGCACAAACACTTGTTTGCTTTATTATTATATACCCCCATTTCTACCTCCAAGATAGCAGTATATTTGAAGACTAAATCAGCTCCATATCCAGGCCTGAATAGCAAACAAGGTAATGGACGCATGTGGTCATCAATCATAGAGCCAAACTCGGGAGGATCAATCAATTATAAGGATAAGCAGGGGATCAGGCCACTGCATCCCAATCCTTTCACTGACTGGCACCATAAGCAATACAATGTTCAGTATTTAAATTACATACAAATTTTGGTTGGAAGGATCTTGTATTTTTATTTAGCTAACTTGTCATCTTTGTTTTTTCAATCACTCTTTAACTCTAAATCTGTCAATGACAATACAATGTGCTCTCTTCTTGTAAGCTTGAATGATGACAATGTGCTCTTTTCTTATGAGCTTGAATGAGGAGTGGGAAATGCATTGCTTCATTACACCAGATAGATAGACACCAGCCAAGAATAAGAGAATCTAGACAGCAGGAATCGTAATGCATGCCTGCAGTGGTACATTAAGTATGTACCATTGTTTTGCTGGTCATAACAATTCAGTTGCCAAATCACACAGCCAGCGTCAACCAAACAAAATTAGTCAAT
This sequence comes from Dirona pellucida, assembly GCA_030265205.1. Classification (NCBI taxonomy): domain Eukaryota; kingdom Metazoa; phylum Mollusca; class Gastropoda; order Nudibranchia; family Dironidae; genus Dirona; species Dirona pellucida. The sequence goes on from JARDUL010221961.1 coordinate 17,294, forward strand.
ATTTTAAAATCAGAGAAATAGTCCAGTAAATGCTTTTCTCCATGTCAGATATCGGCTACGTTGACGTCTTTAAACATTGATGTAATACCGGGTGACACAGAAAGAATGGAACTGATGTATTTCGCAATAACTATGTTGAAATGTACCGAAATAATAATAATTCTAGATCGTACCTCAGTATGCAACTTTCTCTGAAAATTCGAACTATTATCTACTTGGTTCTTTTTCTAACTGAAGTTTCGGGAATGAGTACCCCTGAATCTTTCACTATGCACACGTTGGCAGTCTAGTCGACCAGGTGACGCTTTGTAATGGACCCATTGTCCTTAAAATGTTTTTCAATCAGTTGTGAAGCCTTGTCTTATAATATATGAACCCATTTACAGTGGAACTTATTCCAGAGCAAAACAAGAGACATTTCAAAAATAATTATTATAAATCTAAATTGACAATTGCATTTGCAATTAAGTACCGTAAGCCGTAAGGAATTGATTTCAAATAACCAAAATGATTCAATTTGATGCCATTATGGTCAAGACGTCAAAAAAAAAAGAAAAGTTAATGCAAGCAAATCGACAAATAGCAATACTTTACTCTGTAAAATGATTGCGCGCCATACAACACATACATATTGCATGGGTTTGAAATGTCATATATGAGTCATGCATTATCTAATCTATAGCAGCTGTGCAAATTGTTGTTAATTTTGCTTTAAAAAAAAAAGAAAGTTAAAGCAACAAGTGTGGGTTTCGTTCTTTCTTTTGTGTCACCCGGTATTATCTATTTACTACTAGCTTCAAATTCTTTCACCAGTCGAAGGAAGAAAAACTAAGTCAGACTATAAATACAATAATAGGTTTGTGTTATTTATTAAATAATATAATAAACAATTAAATAATTTTTTTCATCACAGAGACAATTCACGCTGAAGGTGAAGGCCTGAATTCATTCACATTACCTTGCCAGGCCGCATTACGACCATGATAAATTATACTTATACAACTGTACTGTCATTTTGTTTCCATGCACTCAACGTAAATATGGCAGTGAAAATCATTGCTGCTCGTGTTGTATGTTTCTTTGCCTCAAATTGAAGAATCAAACAAAGATGATTAGATGTCTTTTGTGTATTGAATAGACAATGACATTTAATAATCTCTGATTCTTCCATTCAAGATTATTTCTAAATTGGCTCAATGACAGGAAGGGAGTATCTTGCTTTGTTGGCTGTTCTGAGTCCTCGTGCTGAGGGAAGATGGACATCACAAGTTCGATTACCCCATCATAGACTAGAGAAAATGGACAGCATATATTTTGTATGGAGATGACAGGCGTAACATGGTGATAAAGTACAGTGCATGAGAATGGGCCTTGCAAGTCCATAGCTTTGAGGGAGGGGGTAAGAGGGTGATTGCATTATCAATCCTATTTCTTTATTTAACATTGACTTCCACTATTTCTTTATGCCTTGGTTAAGTAAAAAATACTCAGTTCGTACAATTCACATCTATAAAAATGGGTAGATTACACATTTATAAGGCATTAGCTACCCATTAAAATGCTCTTAAAATTCATCAAAAGGGTGAAATAGATAATTAAAATACTCATCAAATTTATCAAAAGACAGTTCATTTCTCACGTTTTCTTATGAGAAGGAGTTTGAGAGCAAGTGCGTTTTTAAATACACTATCAAAATGATGATAATAATAATAATGATAATTTAAAAATTATGGATAAGACGTAAAAGTGCTTTGTTGAGTTATGTAGAGTTACATCACACACTTTGTCAACAGAAGGGCAAAAGTAATCCAGATAAATGGTTAATGGTGGTTTCCATGCACCATAAAGCATCCACAGATGAATTATTGTTACTGTTACCTATGTAAACCCCTGACTTTCTGAATTTCAAAGTCTCTGACCTGACACTGACAAAACTTATACCAACATTTTTATTTTTGTTTGTTTAAATCTCCACACTTGACCCATTAATTATGTATATTATATTGCTTGGCAGTTGGGCTCAGATGAGACATTGACATAACCCATATCCCTCTTATAAAAAGGTTCAAATTTGCCTTCCCCCCCCCCCCCCCCCACTCGATGGACAAGTAACTTACATTACATACTTACTTAGGCCCGTTGCCAAAGGAACATCGGCCATCAGCAATGCTTCTGCATCAGACTCGGCACTGGGCTGTCCTTGCTGAACAAATGAACAGAGCTTCAAGATTATCGATACAACAGTACTTATGATGTGTTGAGCCCACTTTGGACACCTTAACTGGCAGTTTTTATGGACAACGAATGCACTGTTCGATGTTCAACTTATATTCTGGCAAGAACAATATAACAATAACAACATTACTGCTGCCTTGGTGTTTACCACTGACTAAGAAAATACTAACAAGGTGACTTTTGTCTCCCTTGCAGTTTACAAAGAAATTATATTCATATATTATATCTTTGTTATTAATTATTAATCAATGTGTTAATAATAATAAATGACATTTATATAGCGCTTATCCACGATCATCACCATGCTCTAAGCGCTTTACAGTAGAACATTTACCCCGAGTAAGCATCACAATGATCAAATGTTCAACATTTGATTTAAAAAGTGACAATAATAAAATAAATATTAATAATATACATCAAACATGACGTGCAGATCTTAACAACAATCGCACTGCACTTACACACTCCAAAACAGTTATAACAAATCTAGGGGACAGAATAATTTCATTTACGATGAAATCAAGGGACACTTCAGTGATGAGTCATTGAAATACTTTGCTCCTATTATGATTGTTAGTTAGAGTTAGACCTTGACCTAAAATGAAACGATTTTGGAGTGTAATTTTTTTTTCCACAAACATACAATACAAAGTCTGGAATGATCAAATTGTTTTAAGACACTTTTATCAGATGTAGAAAAAACAACTTAATTGCTATGTCACAAACTACATTGATCACAAAATTGACTCTGACACTGACACTGACACCGACATGGTTGATGACACACAAGCGAATCCAAAGATCCCATACGAATTATATATATATAAATATTCATGTATAATATAGACCCTTTGTGATCACAAAACATTGGCATTAAAGTTTCAGTAATGGATGGTATAGAACCACACAAATATTTTTTGAAATATATACTAAAAAAACAAATAAAACAAAAACCCCCACCCACTCCACAACATATAAAAGTAGAAAAAAAAACCCCACCAGAAAACATACATAATACAAACAAAACTTTAACCCCCTAAAATACACCTACAAATTGTAACAATTCATTGCCCAACCCAAAATGGCGCATGGCACTTTTTCATGGAGTCACATTATTTGTAGACAGAAACATTCATTCTGACACATCTTTTCCCCCGCTCATTTTGTTTTGTCTCTTCCACTTCCACACAGCTAAGCTACATTACGTCATAACAATTTTATAAGGAAGCAAAAATAATATAATAGCACTGAGCAATAACCTGTCGGTCATATCAAAAGGTGTTGATAATATTTTAATTATGGTAAAAACGTTCTTTTGGATCTTTTTATGTGTTTTGATTTTGATGGCTAATAGATGGTTACTATCAGATATCTTTTTCAATTATACTTGAAATGCAACAGAAAAATATTTAGATTTTTTTTTCACTAGATTTTATGTCTTTATGCCACTAAACATTTCATACTGAACATTTACCTATGACTATGACGTAAGATGAAATGAAATATGTGAGCGCACATGCATGCACACAAACACTCTCTCTCTCTCTCTCTCTTCCCCTCTCTCTCTTTCTCTCCCTCGCTCTCTCAAGTACAGCATCTTGCCCAAAAATAACAATGCAATTTTCGAACACCAGACTCAAACCCACACCAGTAGCGTAGATTAGGTGCAATGTCTTAACCTCTCTGCCACAGTGAGTGTACCATACGGTGTGGTCAAGTGAGGGTAACAGTACAGAGGTAATCAACTTTTCTCATATCTCGTGGTGCAAAGAAGAACCTAGCTGTGTTTATAGTTCTGAGAGCATTGCAGTTAAGATCATCTCAGAATATTCCAAGTTTCATTTGAAATCCCGAGTTTTCACAGATCTGACTAGCACAGTTTCTTTACATTAAAAACACAGCTCTGTCGTCAGCCCCTCTTGAATTTTTTTTTCTAAAACATGAGGTGTAAAGCTTGACTTGAACCTGTGGCTCCGCAGTCTGAGAAAAATGATAACTTCAATATAGTGAGAATGAGAAATACAAATGTCTTGATCATTTTGACTTGAAAGGAAATGTGACAGGAAGGAGGTCTTTGGCTGGAAATCCATGATTGACTAGCAATATGATCACCATGGCGATGAAAGGAGAAACGACGAGCCACTGGAGATCCAGTAAAATGAGTTTGTTGAACCTGGGAGACAAAGGGATATTAATATATTATCAGTTGTGAGGGAAAATTAAAAATATAAAAAAAGGTTCTATAATTACATTATTGTCCAATTTACTGACTGGTATGGTGTTTGGATGTGGTGGGATCATCTCCTTCTCGTCTTATACAGTAGGTGCCAGATTCAAGCACGCCGTATTCAAGCACGCAAACTCACTCTTACCGATTTTTTGCTATATAAACTAATCGCTTTAAAGCACGGTCACTTCGGATTAAAGCAAGCCTCGATCCTAGCATCGCTCTAATTTAGACTGCAATTGGGGAATGAATGAATGAACGATAAAATCACCTCTTGATTAATTAATGTTTCTTCTTACTTAATTTTATAATAATTATTATGCCATGTTTTGTTACTGCATAATGTAATAAACACGATAATAAAATGAAGAAAAATCCCAACAAAAAAACAAAACAAAATTACACAAAACCAGACGTGTCTTTTAAAAAAACCATCTAAGGGACATAACCAGAAAAAAAGAGACCAAGTGTACCAAAAGGGAGATAAGTCAATATATAAAGTCAATTTCGCATTCAAGCACGCTTTCCTCTCCTACCAACCACCGTGCTTGAATCCGGCATCTACTGTACTTATATTCTTCATGTAGACTCTTACTAGCCATGTGTCAAACATCAGCGATGAGTGGTGTTAGTCGTCGTTGACATTGACACTTTGATTTACTTCCATTTATTTGTCAATTGCACAGTGACACATGGCAGGCCCCTATTTAATGCTGTCTGCAGTATAAACAGGACTCGATAAACCTCAACAAAATAACAAATAGTCTATATATATATATCATCACTTAGCATTGAAGGAAGTAAGATTAGTTAAATATTAATAGTTGTTTTTTTTAAATCCCAGAATTACAACTAGTAACCAATTTCAATTAAAAAACAAACAAAAATCAAAGAATTGTCATGATAAAAGTATTTTATTGAAAGTGCAAAGTGTGTGTTACCTGAGGAATACAGAGTCACTACCGGAAAAGCCATGTTGGTCATAAAGGACGATAGTGAAAAGGCCTTCGCCTGGCTGGTCAGGAGTTTTAATCTGCAACCAACTTGGAATGGACGAGGCCAGAATTTGGTCAATCTGGTAAACCACATCACTGCCCAGGTACACCTAAAAGAATGAGAGGAAAACGAACATAAAGATACATTTCCTACCTATGCTCCATGACTAACCATATTATCAATTATATTATATTTTTTTTAAAAAGAAATTTCAACTAATAACAAATTAAAAAAACCAACAAAAAACCCCCCCCCAGAATTTTCATGATAAAAGTTATTAAAAAAAAGAAGTTTTGTTTACCTTCATTGTCCCAATTCTATAGTGGACACCTCATGTGACAGGATTGCTGTAACTAGAGCTATGTTCATCTAACTCCTGTTTTAACCTTAACGCTTACATTGCCAACGTTCCACAAAAATGTCGACTACAAATGTTTATACTGTGCTAAACAAATGTTGAAAACCTTGTGTGACGAACATACAAGCTGAATTAAGAAAACTGCAAGGATCTTTTGTTTTAATGGATGATTTCCCCTTGTAGCTGACCTACTTTCACTGTCCTGTCAATTTTTTCAACACAATCAAAAACTGGTTGCAATTGAAATGTAAGGGCTAACATAAGTATTTCATTATTCATAAAATAAATGAAGGAGTTATAATGGAAATTGAAACATGGTATACTTATTTGCCTAAACTTAGGGGAATGGGTTCCCTGAGTCAAATTTGCTAATGGTGGATAGAGTTAATCAACACTTACCCTTAAATTGAATTTCAATTTGGGAGGAATATCATGGGCTGAGAATTCTAAGTAGAAAGAATTGCCTGTCACTTCCTTCAAACTCCTTGTGGAATCTTCAATGAAAATTTCAATCTGTAATGGATAAGAGCAGAGGCAAGTCTACATTAATGCAAGCATTTTCTTAATTGTAAAATAAATATGACACGGTTACACAAAAGAAAAGCATAAATTACGAGCTTATAAAAATCACTTTGATAGCTATTCATCCAAAGTTGATAATCCAACAATCAGGATAACTTAGTATAATTTCAGGAATTTAAATAAACAAACGATTACATAAATTTTCAAGTTGTCTTATTTTTATTTTTATTTTGTTGTACTCACTCAATAGCAAACCTAATCTCGTTTACAAGCTATCTAAGAAACAGTATTGGTACCTCACCTTACGAGGAGATGAGGCAAAATCATTTTGAGACACGGCATCTCCCGGGAAGATGAATCTGCGATGTGACAATCGGGCACTTTTTTCTACCAGCTCGTCTGGCGCCGTTTCCATACCAGATCCAAGGCAAATTAAACTTCCATCCGAGGTCGCCACTAAAAACTCCAAGCCTTGATTCATCAGCACAATGTTATTGGACACAATATCAACCAGAGACGAATCGCTGAGTGGAATTGTTGTCACGCAGCTTTGGTCACCGGCTAAAATATGTAGGGTACCATCGTCTGACAGAAACATCTGTGGAAGGAAACAGAGAAGAAGGCAATGAGTCCTCTCGTTGGGGGGGGGGGGGG
>JARDUL010221962.1:4576-18262 GCA_030265205.1 Dirona pellucida
CCCCCCCCCCCCCCCCCCCCCCCCCCGAAAAACTGGGAACTAGCATAAATACATGAATCATAAGTCACAGTATGACAGTTATAAAAATAGAAAGCCACTACTACATGTTATTCAATTGACACCGCAATCACTACAAAGTAAGATAAAATTTAGTCCTTCCTTACTCAAGACACAGAAAAAATATTCCTGGAAAAAAATAAAATGTAACCATCTTTACCTTTGAGATGAGTTTGGGTGCTGGTTTGCCAGGGATGAGAGCAGTGGTGACCAGGATATCGATCTCCTTGCACTGTTTAGCAAACAAAGCCATTTCCGCAGCGATAAACTCTGGGGACATCTCCTTTGCATAACCACCACCGCCTTCACCGGATTCCTAGAAATGAAACGAAGAGAGACAAAATAAAATAAAAATTGTCGTATCATTAACTAATAACTAAAAGATTATATTATTAAAAAATGCCATATTTTAGTAATGAAAAAAAGGACTTTTAAAGGAAATGTTGACCTTTCCATTCAGTCATGCTCTTCACCATCAAATAAATAAATATAAATAAAAAAATAAGTCAATACAGTCCTTCAAAAATGATACTATTCTCAAATAAAACAGCTACCATCTGGTCTGCAACTTCAGTCGCATTGGTCGTTCATGTCTAACCAATGCAAAACTAACCAGGGATCCAATGGAGCTGGAGAGCACTATTTCTTCATCTAGCCTCTTGAGCATCATTGAGGTTTGGTCAAGTCCATTTGATCTCTATGACATTTGTGTTGGTTAGGGCCTCTACCCTTGATACTACACCTGTTTCCTCCTACATTCATTTATCTATTTGAATTTTTCAGCCTAGTCAATAACCTCTCTAAACACTGACGGATCCTAAATACAAATACTTGTTTGTAATCGGTTCCCTTTAGAACCGTAATTAGAATGTAGGGACCAGCTCTGTGTCTGGCCGAGGACAGTGTACAAGGCAGAAAGCATTGATGTGCAGACCCAGGTAAACGTATCCAGGTTAAATGCAAGTCTGTGCCCCACTAGTACACACGGCCTGATACAGAGCTGGAAAATCTATGGATCCATCTTTGCTATTGGCGTTGAACATTAGAAAAAAAATATGAATACATCAATTTACCACAATGTTGACTTCCAAAAACTCGGCACCAAAGGACTCCACTTGCTCCCTCACAGCAGCTCTTGTGTCAAATCCCCTTACAATTGCACCCATATTCTTGGCTGTTCCAATGGCTGACAAACCTGCGACACCTCCACCAATGACTAGAACTTTGGCAGGAGGCACCTTGCCTGCGGCCGTGATCTGACCTGTTAGAGAAAAATCAAAATATATTTATTCAACCATTCAATATAAGTAGTCATAACAAACAAACCAATGTTCTCTTCCAAACCAAAGACACAAATTTCACGGCTCTGAATAGTAAAGCGTAAAAACGTTTTGTCTTAACAATGAGTAAAATCCAAACCATAAAATATGATAAATCATTTTCTTTCCCACAGCAAATCTTTAAATTATATCTATTTGCTACAAGTAAAATAATACCATTGTACAATAGCTTTAAAAAAATAGCAGGTATCATAGAATGTAATAGTACATCCTTAGTATGTGTGTGTGTGATTCAGAGGGAATGATGTGACATATTATAGTATGAAATAAACACATTTTTGAGTTTACGGGGAGAATGATCGCAACAAATGAAATGCTTTGTGGGCAATGCATGCCACGATGTTGGAACCCAATAAAACTTATTTGAGATTCATCTTTGACTGCATCGATTTTGTCCATCAAACTTGTGCCACTGGTTCAATGGAATTATTTCTGCGTGAGTTCATACCCCACCCGTGGCTGCCTATACCCAGGACAAGTACATGCTCACAGCATGCTGTACCATTCAATATCATTCTCAATAAAGACATACCATACTGACCTGTAAAAAACCTGCCGAAATTGTTAGCTGCCTCAATAATAGCTTTGTAACCAGAAATGTTCGCCATAGAGCTGAGGGCATCAAAAACTTGAGCCCTTGAGATACGAGGTACACAGTCCATGGCAAAGACTGTCAGCTCTTTCTTGGCAAGTTGGTCCAGAAGTTCTTTGTTTTGGGCGGGATAAACAAAGGATAACAGGGTCCCCTTTTGACGAAAGTTGGCAATCTCTTCCTGAAGAGGTGCTCTCACCTTGAAGAGAAAAAAATATATTGAAAAATAAAATAAAATAACCTGATAACTTGTCTTAGACATAGTCACGTGGCTTTCAAAACAAGTACTATTTCTTTAATAACTTTATTTTTCTTAAGGTGGAGGCTAAAATCGGCCCATGCCAATGAGAATAAAATATCTCTGCAAAAACTGAAGTAGTCAATTGAATTTGGGGTTATTAATAACTAAATATTACTTTCAGAAAAAAGCAGATAATTCCCACGCTCTCGAGCTGAAACTCACTGCACTCAATGACCAATCCTCCAACTAAATTACGTGGAATCAGTTTCACAGCAAAATGTTCACAAAGTTCATTGATTTTCCATCAACCACAATGGTATAATGAGCACGCCAATGAAGGAGCATTTTAAATACACTAATGGTAATGTCAAGCGAAATATGACTAGAATATTTTTTTAAACCACATAAGATTTTTAAGTTTAATTACTATTTTTCCTTCATCATTTTTCCTGATTCTCACTCACGAATGGAAATTGGAGACATTCAGACTGCCCAAAATTGTAAGTGCAAGCTGCTGATTTAAATTTTTTTTAAATTGACAAACTAACATCCCTGATATACATCATAAAGTAAAATGACATTATTATACCACCCACATTTATGACAAATTAAGAAGCTGTAAAAACTACCTTCAGGATGATATCAGACTGATAAATGTCCTTCTTGGCCTGTACATTGGCACCAGCAGCTGCATAGTCATCATTCAAAAACTTGGCTCCAACTCCAGCATTTTCCTCCACGTTGACCGTGAAACCTTTCTTCACAAGGGTTTGGACGGCTGAGGGCACTATAGCAACACGACGTTCATTCTATGCAGAGGAAACATTGCAGGGTATAGTAGTATTATTTATAAGTAGCTAAGACTATGACAACGACTAGTGGGGGGTGATGATGGGCTATAAATGATTGATTTGACTTCACCCCACATAAAAGCATCACAATTGCAGCATTGTGACCAAAGGTGAGGGAAAAAATATCAGTTTTGACTAACTCGAAAAGAAAATCATATCTTTATTCAGGACTTTTAAGGTAAAAAAAAAATAGCTACAGACCCACATCATTCCTAATAAGAACAATTTTTATATAAACTTACCGTGAACATTTCTTTAGGTACACCAACTGACAACTTTTGGTATGGGATTCCAGCAATTGTATCGCCTTCAGCTTTCTGGCATACTTGTCCTACTGCAGTGCGCAGCCCTCTACTGCAGCGGGCACTCAGTTTACATATGTGACTGCCGACATCAGCCATTACGGCTGCTTTGTGAACCCTCAGCATGATGTTGGAGTTATAAAGGTCGTCTAATTAACATACACTGCAATAAAATCAAATCACTAGTTAATATTAAGTTGACAAGGATAGGACATAGAGCAATGCACCTTCATAAGCTGGTCATATCTTTTTCATATTATATCAGAAAATATATTTGGCAACAAGAAAGAGTATGAGCTCTTGATATGAAACTATAATATCATTCGGAGATTTTGACAGCTTGTCAACACCTGATCATGTGCCTCGTGCTTAATGGCTTAGGCTTAATAGATGAAAAGAAATTTAATTTCCATCAGCACCCACTTTCAAGTCAGAAAATAAATTTGGTATCAAGAAAGGTCGAGTACAAAAGCTTTTGATTCTGATACGGAACTATGATCTCATTGGGAGATTTTGACAGCTTGTTAACACCAGATCAGGTACCTCATGCTTAATAGATGAAAGGAAATTTAATTTCTATCAGTATCAGCACCTACTTTCAATTCGGAGAAATGAACTAGTTAATGATCCACTGCATAAAAAATCATTCCATTGCTTCATGGAATGGAGGCTACCAAGTTTGGACCACAATTTGAGGCAAAATTGAAATTGATCACCATATAACATTAACATTATATTAATAAAGAACAATAAGATCTATAAAAATAAAAAAGTGGAATTGCATGTCAACATAATTATAATAAACTCAATGATTATATTCATGCAACCAGCAACAAAAATCTCTTTCCAATCACGACTTGACATTCACTGGACAAAATCTGCATACAACATTGCTGTTCAATCATTTCACATTAGCTAGAGTTAGTAGTTAATAGTAGCAAGTAGAGCACCTTGACCTTGTGATGTGTGTCTTGATATTGATATTATTATTAATTTTATCGGTTCTCACTACCAACACTACCATTCACATTTTCATTTAGTTTGGGAGTAACTGAAGTTGAAGGAGAGATCCACAGATTATGAGGTACTTTTTAAAGCAGTCACAGATCTTGTTTCAACACTATCACTATCTATATACTATAACTATAACTATAATAATTAATATCACACCACTAAATCACTAGTCACTAGTCCCAGTCCATCTCAGATTCAGATGGCATCTGCCATGCATGCATTGAGTTGAAAGTGAAAGTGCTCCATCAATCAACTCCAACTAAGCCACAAGAGTAAGAGTAAGTAATATTGTTTTAATATATCATATGTGGCATCTCATACTCATATAAATGATAAACTGCTGTTCAACTTCAAACTCAAACCCAGAATAGATAAATGCTTTGACTTTGACTTTGATATTATTTTATATGTCTATGTCTATGTATTAGTATAGTAAAAGTAAAGTAGTAATAATAGAATAGCAGAGCATCAGCCAGAGGGTCCCACCTGAGTCACTCCACACGCCTTTAAGCGGTTGGAAAGCACCTCAGACTATTTCTCAGTTGCAGGCTGGCTTGGGATGTTCAATATGACACAATATGACAATATGGACCATGCCATGACTCTATGACCGTGTTGTCATTGTTTGTACTTGAGTAGAGAGCATGCCAGTGCGAGCACAAAATAACCCAGGGCCAGGCAGGGTAAAAAAGAACGTTCCGAGACTTGGCAAAGTCAAACAAGACAGCAAAAAAAGAAAACAACCCAAAAATATTGAATGGATAAAGCTTGTAGACATGCACTCACCTGCAACACAAAGTTACAGCACGTAACTACGACAAATATAAAAGCCAAGCGGCTTCACAAGTATTTTACTTAAACAGTGTGCAGCCTTCGGTTGTGAGTTTGCACACACCGAGTCTGAATGGCCGCCACGGAAACGTAAACCAATCATGGACACGTCCATGTGTCACATGGCATAGGATTTCTTATTTGGGTGAAACTATGTCTTAGTTTTAGGGGTGAAAGGCTTGCAAAGATGAATAAAATTGTCATTAGTAACATATTAAACAATAATTATTTTTAAAGATTTCAACATCTAGTAACAATAGAAGTAAAAATGTGAAAACAGGAATATCGTAAGATTATTAAGTTGTTGAGATACCAAGAACATCAGTCGTTAATCCCTGTCGAAATGTAGATTACCTGGTGTGTTGTTAAATAGAAGTGGAGGTGTGTGTGACAACAACGTGTTACTCTCCTTTGTGTTCTCAGTGTTCTCCCAGACTGTTGGACCTATCTTGATTCCTTCTATTTTCTCAATCATGGCTAAATCTATCGCATCGGTGGCTAAATTCTGCTCAAGAATCGGCAATGTACAAAATGTCGCAGCTCCAGCAGCATTCGGTGCTACAAATTCAAGAAATTGTGAGTAAATACTTTAATAGATGTAAAATTATGTTCACGCTCACCACACTCACACTTGACTTGATCATTGAGAATCGAGAACGATGAGCATGTGGGAGAGCCCGGTCCAAACATGTTTTCTTTTTGTCACGTAGATACCTTATTTTTATTGTGGGATCAATATTCAAAGAGCTGTTGTGCGTGAGTTACAATCAACCAGATCATCTTCTTTCGTGGAAGGAGAAGAAGAGTTGCAGTTGCATTTCTTCATCTTCTTCTTTCGTATGCAAAATATTAATAATAATAATAAGGCTGTCTGCCCATTCTTGCAAATATGTTCCAGACTACAGAAATACACATTATACTAATTAATTATAGTGAAAGAAGCTGTGTGTTTGTATGTATTTGTCCTTACTGGAGGTATTACGAATTTGCTGCTGTGATATCTTCTTGTAGAATATCTATACTATTTGACCAAGCTTGGCGGTATTCTGATCGTGTTGTGATTGTTGATGATGTTGTGGAAATGAGTGAGTCTTGCATGCTTTCTGCGTGTTTCTAGCTGCTGCCACTTCCATTGTAGGCAATCCAGACCCAGAGCCTGTGTCACACAACCTGGCTCCCTTGATCGGCAGTTGATGGCGAAACGCGCTGCTCTTCTCTGCACCTGTTTGATCATGGTTGTGTGCTTTTTGGAAAGTGGGTCCCATCATACAGCCCCTGCATACTCAACAAGGATGGGTCGGACTAATGCCGACTAAAAATGACTAATTTGCAAGAGTAATGGCAATGGATAGGCCGAAGCTTATTTATTAATTATTATTATTATTATTATATGTTAACTTGCAGTAGTAGCTGCAGACTGTACTGCAGTGTTGCTTCTGGATTTTCACTGCGTTCCTGGTTGGTTTTGATCGATTCAACATGTTTCTTGTTTACTATTACTATTACTATTATATTTTCCAGGACGACTTATCCAATTTATAATTACCTTTCTGCTAGGGACATGGAGGAAGCTCTTTCATTTGATATATCTTTTTGAAATTGAACAATACGCGAATAATTGACATCTGAAGTTAAATACCCCTAGATATGTTTTTGAATGTCTTGAGTCAAGTTTGAAAATTAAATGTTGGGGTTTTGTTTTCAATTAACGAGTCCATTTGGAAAGATCATTTAAAATGTTTTATGCCAATTCAACTTATCTTATCGAATGCAGATCCAAGTTATATGAATATGAGCTATCTAATGTGTTGTTCTCAGTACCAAGCTAAATGTCAAATGTCCTTAGAAGCGATCGTCATTTCATTTTCAAATTTGCATTGATACCCATTTGTGTTTTGTTGTTTAAGTAATGTCCTTTCTGGTCTTGAGGTTCATAGAGTCAGTGCTTATCCCGGTTTCCCTAGTGTGAAGCGGACAGAGTGACAATACGTCAACCTTCTGGATAGGACGCTGGTCTATCACAGATTACTTCCCCAGCTACTAGCTGGTACCCATTTTTACACCTGGCAATTGGGGTTAGGTTTCTTGTCCAAGAAAAACAATGAAGTGACTGGGATAGGATTCGAACCCACAACCTTCGCCATGAGAGGCCGCTGTCCTAACCACTAGGCCACCTCGACTCCACGTTTTGTTGCTTGCCCCCTAAAAATAAACTTGTACTATTCACACTACTGTGTCTATTATTAATATATCCTACGATGTTTGCTTGTGCAGGTCTCTCCCATGCTGCAATGATATTAACTTATAATTTTTAAGACATGATTATTATTTAGATTTTCTGTGGCAAAGTTATTAGCTAGATTGAATCATCATAATATAGCCATCGTTATAATTTATATGGGATCATTTTGAGGCATTTATATTTCTTTTTGTAATTTCATATTACCGGTGCCGGTACTTTCTTTCTTTAATCGATTTACTTTCTACCTTTCGGTGTAAGGTTAAGTGCAGACAAACTTTCGCCATTGAACTCTATCCAGAGTCTTCCACTTCATAAGTATAATTATATATAGGTCTGTCTGTAAGAGTATTTTTGGCTTTCCATTTATTTATTTTTACACTTGTCTTCTACATTGCCAATTGAATGTGTTTCTATTTCTATGGTGAATAAAGCCTGAACTGTTATATTCTGTGTCTGGCTGGAAGTCATTAGTTTTGTAGCATCTGCTACATTAACTCCGAGGTCTGGTAAAACGAATCTGTAGGTCGTAGTTTGCCGACCCCTGCCGTCTTGCCTGGTCCCTTGCCTATCCAACGCTTGATACTTACCCTTTGTCTGACCGACGCTCAGCGCTTACCGCCAAATTAATTATATCGGGCTGTCTACTGAGTAACCAGTATAGACGTCTAGTGATGTCATGTAAATATGCGTCATGGTTTTTAAATCTCTGGTCAGGCCAAGGGGTTTGAATGTTTTAAGATTTCTATTATTAATTATGCTGTACTTCCTGGGCAGTGACACTCGCTCCTCCGCGAAGAAATGCATTTCCGTAGTTTTGTAGAAAATTAGTGACGCAAGGCTTCTTTGTGCGACTTTCGTTCATGACAAAATGACCTTGTACTTGTAACCTTCTCGTCTGCACTGCGTAATAATAATATAATATTATATAGGCTTTGATAGACCAAAATAATATTATAGTGTGGTCGCGGACAGAGTGACCCTGTTTTTATGTTATGTCGGAAATGACACCATATCATAAAGCCAATTTGCTTTCTGCGTCCGGTGAAACCTACGCCTCAAATTTTAAATCGAATAACTATCATTGCAACACGCGCACATATATTTATATTATTTCGTCGCCTAAGATCAACAACGCACAAAGTTGGTGATAGTTTTTAATTTGCTATGTTTAGATATCTTAGACTTCCGGTGAAAGATGTGTCAAATTAAGAGGCGCCAAAATACGTACGCTCTTGCACGTCCGCGTGTTTTGATTACCCAAACAGATTTTGACCAGGCGTGTTGTTATCCTATCGGGTGGCGGGATAGAGGTACATCCTCTATCAATAGGAGAAATAAGGCGTCTCCTTCCCTCCGCTAGTCTATCCTTGGGAAAAGGTGGTGTTGTAGCCACTCAATGAGATGGAGGACGTGTTTGTGTCCTGCACTGCACCAAGATGTGTTTGCGCCAGCTGGCTGCAATTGCAATATCGATGCTCCGCATTTTCTTGGATTCCGCCACTCTGGAGTGATTTTACTCTCCATAGAGTCCACTCCAGTATTCATACAGATATAATTGCACGGGGGGTCTTGAAAATGGGGATAATCCTTAAGTCTGAAGTTCACTCTCACGGTTGCAGGCGCGTATCATTTAACCAGGTGTGCTTGCAGTCTGTGTATTACAGTATTATTAAGCTACATTCCCAGAGGTAAATATCGATGAAAAGGAAGACTCGTTTGACACTCTCCTTCCCTCATTGGCTTCCTTTGTTACACTTAATAAAATGCGATTCTATCCTACGGGTTGCATACCCTTTAACCTTCGTATCCTGGACTTCTTCAGATTCCAGCGGGTGGCCTTAAGCAGATATGATTTAATTGTGACAGTTTGCATTATTTTTTTGTTCACCGATTTCTACCTCGTCCATGGCCCCCTCCCGCCTCGTCCATCCAATCCCATTCTTCGTCGTGCCATTTATTGTCTTGTTTGTATATCTTAGTGTCATTGTTTCTTTTCGTGACTTAACGAAATCCTTTGTGGTGGAGTTGTCACCTAATCTGTTTCGTTCTGGTACACAATGAACTGTGGTAGGTATTCTTCGGCAAAATGAGCGTCACTGACCCACTATTTGGTGCACGTGTTTTACTGTCTCTTCAAGTTTTAAAGCTTCTGTGATTTATTTTCTTTCAAAAGTTGTAAAGTTTCTTTTTGGCCAACCTGCACATCGCTATCTGCCATGTTGGTTATAATTGAATCCCCTGGAGGTTATCTTTGTGTCCCCGCACAACATTTCAAATTGTCATTTGTCGATTGTGTCGGATTCAATTTCCTGTGTTGTCGATGGCGGTGGTGGCACAAATATTTTTTACTTCTTTTTTTGTTTTTGTATTGAATTCTCTTTGTTAGTCATCGCAAGAGTTACAACGTGGCGAACGAGCTCAATTTCGTTTGGCACAGGTTGAAATATTCTGTATTCCAATTGTTCTGTTGCATGTACCGGGTTGTGACATACTTTTATCTTAACTTTATGACTCATTGTGATATTATAGGTTAATGTGTCACGTTTTGTTGATTATAACTCGGGTCCTTTGCTTTTCACTTTGGTCATCTCTGTGTTGCGTAATCTAATCTTTGTTTGGGATTGACAATTGATTCACCAACAGGTTTAATGTTGATGCTTTGGTGGGTGCTGTCCGACACACTCCCCCGTGGGCAAGATAGTCAACACATATCATTTCATGTGCGTGACATCCCATAAAGCAGCATTGTCATTCTCCCTATCTGTGTGCGTGCGATACTGACGATTATTTACATATCCATCTAAGCTGTGTACAAAAGGTCTCAAGTATGTGTCCCACTATATTGTTGTATTGTAGCTCTCGTGGCATCGCCATGAATTCATTTCAAAATGTGTCTCTTGGTTTCATAATATATATATTATGTATATATGTATTAGAGCAAAGCGAGCAATTATTACTGAGATTCTAAAGATATATTAGCTTAGCCAGTTGCAACGCAGTGCCATCACTATCCTGACTCTTATAAAAACTTATTATAAGAGCCTCCGGTGTAGCTAAGGTACCAGTCGGGCGTCAGTAGACGTCTCAACAAGGAACAACTAAAAGAGAAATTATCGACGAGTGTCCATAGCTTACAATATGCACTATTGATTCAGTGCCTACGTGTCCCGTGGAATTGAGACGTTGCATCACTAACTTGTACGATCGCACATTCCACGTCGATCATCCCTAGGTTTTTATGTCGGGAGTCTGCACTATAATAGCTTGGGTCGGTTTTGACAATTCAACGTATTTGGGTCACTGTTTATATGAATAGTTCCACATTTCCCGGGTGTAGCGATGCGACAATTCCCTTTCAGTCGACTCTACGTAATATTGAGCTACTGTATTCTATCGGAACGGGCATTAAACAATTATATTATGTCGTGGGAAATGCCCCTTTTGTGGAAATTTATAGTAGTTGGTTAACTTGGTTTCTTATTTTAAGCGTTCTCTTTCTCGTTTCAGACTCCAACGGAAAAAGGATCAAGGTAGACAAACCAGTGGTCGAATTGGATGGAGATGAGATGACCCGCATCATCTGGGAGAAAATCAAGGAGAGGGTGAGTCACTCAGTCATGGTCCCCTATCACGTCTTACAAATTGATAATCCTGTTACAAATGTTTAATCGTGTATTTAAGATCTACTCTTTATTACATGTGCAAGACAAATTGATGTGTGAGTGTGAATTTTTCGGGGGTTTTTTTTTTTATAGGTATGACATATCTTTCCTCAGTCTGTTATTGTGTCTTTACTTTGGTCTTGTTCCAGCTGATTTCCTGAGTCTGACACTGTGTCTTTACTTTGGCCTTGTTCCAGCTCATTTCCTCATTCTGTTATTATGTCTTTACTTTTAACTTGTTCCGGCTGATTTTTTTCAGTCTGTCATTGTGTTTTTACTTTGGCCTTATTCCAGCTGATTTTCTCATTCTGTTATTATGTCTTTACTTCGGCCTTATTCCAGCTGATTTTCCCCTTTGTGGATGTGGACTGCAAGTACTACGATTTGGGACTGCCATACCGTGACCAGACCAATGACCAGGTGACCATCGATTCAGCCGAGGCCATCAAGAAGTACAATGTGGGCATCAAGTGCGCCACCATCACCCCTGACGAGGAGCGTGTGGAAGGTAAGGGCGTGCTTATACAGTACATGCTGTACTATGTCGTGCACGAAAACAAGGAAATGAGGGGGTGGTGGGGGGGGGGGTGTCTCTGTTTGTTTCTTTGTTAAACTATTTCTTACTTCGTGTGTTTATGCCCTTTACTTCTTCAGACGTCCCCACACAGTTTAATCGTGGTAGTAAAGGGAACTTATAACAATATTATTTTTTTTAAACGTCTTCAGTCTAAGACCCTTGGGGGGGTATAACAATTTTCATGCCTGTCATCTGAAAGTGGTCGTATATTTGACTCTGTGTTGTTTGTTCTCAATGTGAAGGTATGTTCAGGTCAACATGACTTGGGGGCAAGCTGGCCTTGACGTTGCACTTGCATGCAAGTAGAGTAGCCTGTTATATTCAATGGATGCTGCGTGGTCCACAGTGCTATCCTTGTGTTGTGTAGGTTGCTTTACATGGCCCGGGTGTAGAATGGACCAGCATCGTATCTAGGGGAGGGTGGTGAATCCTAGAGGCCTCAAGCACACAATATGAACAAGTGATTATTGGGGGTTTTATTTTTTTAACTAGCATATGTGTGCTGGTGAGAATATACTTTGTTTACAGACAGCCTCTAAATGTACCAGTACCCCTAGCACACGTGAGGGGCACGCGCTGTCTGTCTGTATGAGGCGTTATGTACTGTATGCTAAACATGTATGTTATCCACTCCTCATTATATGTCATTTGTAAAGTTTTGGGGCAGGGACACGAATTGTTGACCATCCATATTGATGTAGGTCAACTCTAGCCGCAGAAAGCCTGCAATGCTATTGGGGGGGGGGGGGGTGTACGTGCATATAGTGCAATCACATGCATTTGATGTTTTCTATGTAGTTATAAAATGTCCTGCGCATTGTAAACCATACAGACATTATCGTTCATTGACAGTTAAGATGATTATTATTATATACAGTAGCAGTTACTTAACTCTTAACACAGGCCTGAGATTTGTCTCTGCTCAAGACACGGCATGTCAATAATGTGACCTGTTCTATTACGTCATCGCCCTCTGATCGTGTATTTGGAATCGTTCCAGGACTCGGTCAGTCAGTCTTTCGTTCCCTTTCGTTTCGCGCCTTCAAGGAAGAAAAAAAGGATACAAGTTGCTAGCGCTGTAGCGAGCATGGTTGATTGATAGACGTCGAAAGGGTTGGTAGGTAGGTAGTGAATCTGATTTTGGTGTGCAAAGCAAAGCCATGGGTACAGGGGCATTATAAGTGCTTTTAATTGGGGTTCGCGTGATAACATTACTATTACTGCCACGACTTGGGTGCAGGTTTGATCATAACTAGTGCCTATCACTTTTATGGCTTGTTCCTTATCTCTTGAGTTTGTATATAGCTCTGCTATGCAATCTTTCCTCTGGGTTAGTGCGGTAGCCTAGGTTGTGTGTATGACATAATGTGCTACTTGGGTCATGGGGCTCGTACTCTTTAACTATTGTGTTAGGACTTTTGGGGGAGCCGCTGGCCTTGATCCCACTTTGCGGCGCTGCACTGCGACTCACGCCTGGGTCATGCTGTCTGCCCTCGGAATCGACCCTAAAGACAAATTTACCGATGCGATGAATAAAGGGGATTTATTATTATTATTGTTATTATTAATATTATAAGCACCACATCCTACAGCACTTTTTTTTTTACTTTTCAATCTTTGTTTCTATTCATTTCAATGTAATTTATTCTCATTGTACGGTACGGTGCTACTATTATTGTCTCATCAAGTAGGGTTAATTATTGTGGTCGTGGGGTTTTTTTCCCAGACCCTGCTTGTCTTATGCAGTAGTATGCCGCGTCCTAGTTTGACCTTCCAGTTGAAGTTGTCACCTTCCCCGGCATGCGTGCGGGAATGGAGATTGGTTGTTGTCTTACTCAGCAATATAGATTTTGCTATGTCGGTCTTTTTTTCTTTCTGGCCAGATCGATCTTTGGGGTGGGCCTCTCTCTCTCTCTCTCTCTCTCTCTCTCTCTCTCTCTCTCTCTCTCTCTCTCTCTCTCTCTCTCTCTCTCTCTC
>JARDUL010223808.1:6264-18224 GCA_030265205.1 Dirona pellucida
CCCCGCCGCGCCGCGGCTCCTAAGGTATCGGACCACCCTGTAGATGACGATCATCATCACCATCATATCCCCATCACAAGAAAGGGATGGCCATACTAATCCTATCACAATCTCTCGTAGCATCATGGGAACACCAGGACCGGGGGACATAAGTTGAAATGAATGCATGATACACAAACGTTTACTTCATAATAATAATAATAATAATAATATATTGCACAAAATGGTAACGCTTTGAATATGTATGGAAATAGTAATCATATCTGAAAAATAATTAAATAGAAAATAATTTGTATTAGAAGGGACTGATGGTTGGTTGCAAAGCACTTTGACAATGATTTAAAGAAACAAATAATGATCAAATTCAAATTGTCCCTACCCTGAACCAATCACCAATTTATAGAAAATTACAAAGAAATATCCTTGAAGTTAAAGTTGGATATCAATATTAACCACAGGGTTGAAATTGTGAGGTTTTGCAATGACAGTATTCATTAAGTAATTGTTGAGCATGAGATTTTGCAAGAAAGAATGTGGTACCATTATTATTGATGTCACTCCACAATCTCGGGCAAAATAAAATTTTCACTATTTTCAGAAAGAATCCTCCATGAGATTCCTCGCATTATATTATCATGAGTATAACATTGCATTATTTTTAATTTCAGCGCCTGTCTTTTTGTGAAGCTCTTTGTTTCGCTCCATGCATTAAAATTTGAAGAATGCTTTGGTCATAAATTCCACTTTTCATAATCATTGGTATTTGTTTGCTTTTTAAAATAATCATGGTCGTTCCAATGGTTTGCTAGCTGGTAAGCGGTATTATACGTTTGATTACTTCTTCTTTGTTGAAATGCTGTGACCCAGGTAGATATAATAGTGGTCTACTTTTTCTCTGGTCTCCATTTTCTAATTTGACTGAATAGTTTCTGTCTGTGGTGTGTTCATTGATGATAATTTTCTTTACTGGAAGTTCATATGAGGACCGATTTTTTTAACTTTCTTTTTCTGCCATTACTTTGGTGCAAGTCTTTGCGCCTTTGGCACACCCAGTTAGTTTTATCCTTCTCGAAACAGCTATATAACAATAACGACTGGGAATTCTAAAATATGCTAAGATATGCATCATCTGCATACCCCTCATTTGGGGGAATTCCATTCATTAACAGAAATCATAATTTTCTCGTATTTTGGATAAAATTTCTAATCGAAACAAATCAATTCTGTGGTTAATATTACAACAAAACAAAATAAACAAAGAACAATAGACGTCTTTACTTTAGTCTATAGAGTTATTTGTGATTCTTAAAGATGCAAATGTAAAAATGTAATACTTTTATTCATGTTAATTTTCTCTTTCATACCATTCACTGACATTTTCATCCAGTTTGTCATATATCCACAAAAAAAGGTAAATCAAACAAAAACATTCCATTCTACTGGTCAGAAAAAAGGCTATTTTTTTCTTCTCTATTCTCTTATCTATATATTTATATTTATATATATATTTCTGGGCACCAATTCTTAAAGTGTCAGTGTCACACCCAGTCACATTTAAAACAATAAACAGTAGTCATGATGATAAAAAGACATCAAAATGTGTGTGTTCTTAATATGTATTTTCAGCCCTGTTCTAACACTTTTAAGTAAATCTGCACCTTTTGGCAAATTGTTTGGGCAATTTCATGTTGTCATGATAAATCATAAGCGGTGTTTATTTCAACATACAATTAAATAAACAATTGGGAGTGTAAATCAAAACAATAGCAGTGGAATCAGAGCATGTGAAGAAAGACAAACATACACTTTGAGAATCACATATGAGTGACTAAACGTTATGCAATTCTAAATAGATCAAAGTACATGATGAGATTACTTCAAAACTTTGAAATTATCCCCATAAAATAATGTCTAATGCCAACAAAGATAAAGATTTAACCATTACTTATATTTCTTCTTTCTTCTCTCGTCCTTAATCAAATGCTTCCTCATTCCATTCAATCAAACCATCTGCTTTGGAGTAATCAATAGGATATATGTCTCAATAGCCTGACAGATCAAAGAGACAGAGCTGATCTCAGTTTCCGGACAGTTGACAATGTGTCACCATTTGAATAGTAGTATGCAGTGCTAATCATCTCCCCGGGTGTTAGTGCCCGGGTGTTAGTGCCCAGGTGTTAGTGCCTGTTTATACACCAGAGCCTAGGGAGACAATCAAGGTAATGTATCTTGACAAATACTAACATGGAGGTGCCGAGTACTTAACCAAAAGCTGTTTCCAGAAAATCCACAAGACGATGGTATTGAGTCATAAATGGCCAAGAGGTCAGACATTGAAATTAATCCATGTAAACAGCCTGGTTTCAAGTCTGGCTGTCAAAATTGCGTTACTGTCCTTGGTTGCCCCACTCCTCACTCCTCCTAGGTGTAGAAATGGGTACCAGCTCACAGCTAGGGAAGTAATCTGTGACCTGTGTCCCGTCCAAAGGGTGACAAATTGCCACTGTCACTTCATGCACCGGAAACTAGAAAAATGAAAAAAACTCTGCAGGACTTAATTGTGTGTCATAAATTATGTATTGCAATGCCCATACCAATGTTTCAGAAATGAGTAAATAAAGCTCATGTTATCTTATCTTTTCTCATCCCAAATTACTTGAGTCCAATAGACTTCATGTCACTGGAACAACCATAATAATACTTTCACAATGAAATTTCAATAAATGGCAATTTCCACCCTAAACAGATTTTGGCATAAATGAAAATGGAATGTCACATGAGAGATGCCCACATAAACAGACTTTACTACACTCCAGTATTTTGTTCATTTTCATGAATAGGAGTTTATAGAATGTGAACAATCACTTCAACAATAAATTTATCATTAACTTATTTGATCAAAGAGGCCAACTCAATCACTTCAACAATAAATTTATCATTAACTTATTTGATCAAAGAGGCCAACTCAATCACTTCAACAATAAATTTACCATTAACTTATTTGATCAAAGAGGCCAACTCAATCACTTCAACAATAAATTTATCATTAACTTATTTGATCAAAGAGGCCAACTCAATCACTTCAACAATAAATTTACCATTAACTTATTTGATCAAAGAGGCCAACTCAATCACTTCAACAATAAATTTATCATTAACTTATTTGATCAAAGAGGCCAACTCAATCACTTCAACAATAAATTTACCATTAACTTATTTGATCAAAGAGGCCAACTCAATCACTTCAACAATAAATTTATCATTAACTTATTTGATCAAAGAGGCTAACTCATGTTGATTTTTACACTTCACATTTTTTTTCCCACTATAAAAAAGGAAGTAAATGTTGAGATTTCAGCATTCCAGAACTCATATGATTGGGACAAATCATATTTCACACTGAGACCTTAGAACACAATATAGGATTTGATAAAAAGTGAGAAAGAAATAAAATTGTGATAAATGAAAACTAAAAACTGGAAATTCTGTCAGAAGACTACTTTATCTTGAATCATTTGTTTATTTATGAACTCCAAATCTTTATTAAATAAAGATTCAGAGTTCATAAATAAACAAATGATTCAGAGTTAACCTTCAAAAAAAAAATTAAATAAAAAAATCTTACAATTAATTTTGACCACTTTGATAAGATTAAAAAAAGAAAGAAAAAAAAGTTTTAAAAGTATAAAACAAAGACTCCAAATAGACTCGTATGTAACAACTTCCCGAAGAAAAACCCAAAACAGTTGTGGTATTACAAATAATATTATGCAACAAAGAAAACGAAAACATTCAAAAGTTTCAGAATCACTGTTCTTCCTCCTTAAGCTGTTCATCACTCTTGGAATCCACCTCTCCTTGTCCGACGTGAGTTTCATCTCGTTCCTGAGGCCTATTCGACGTTCTCCAGCTGCTAAACCAGGTTGACACTGCTGACTTGGCAGAGGTGATAGCACCGCCTACAACGCACAAAAAAAAGGTTGACTCATTTTCAGCAGAGACGCTAACATTTTAAAAACACCAACCATGGACCAAAAGCATACATTTGAACATATTTTTTTATATTTTATATATATATTTTTTTCCCAGCCTAATTCTACCTACAGTACCGTCATGCGCCCTGTCCATGCTGTCTATGAATGAAAATTTACTTCTGCTTTCTAGAATTTTAACAAAATTGAATAAAGTGGTGAATTGAATCCACCATCACCGTCTGAGCTTTGCCGCCCCCCTGTTCATCCACTAGTCTCAAGAGTTTTTGAAAGTATTGGTATCATAAACAATAATCTTTCACAAGATATAATTTTTTTCTGCAAATGAAATCAAACGTTTTCTCATTTCGGCCTATCATTCCAGACAATGGAAAACTTTTTATGGGAGACTTGTTTTGTTGTAAAGGGACGTCGGTGGCCAAACAGTGAGCACGACTCGACTGTTGGTGTTGACAAACAATGACTATCGTGGCTAGTGAATAGACGGGTGACCGCCTTGGATCTAAACCCGTCGACAACAAAAAATATACCTAATATAATGTATTGGCTCACCGGCCCTTGTGTCTCTAGGTAAGACACTTTGCCCTGCTTATCTCCTCCTATCAGAGATGGACATTGAATTCGGAGGTCCCCTTAGTTGTAAGCAGTGTTTATCCTTGTACAAAAATTGTATTCGCGCCCAACAGGCAGCGTGTGGCATATTAAGTGTTCCGTTGCTTCCCCAGGGCAACTACTGTGCTACTGTAAAGCGCTTAGAGCATGGTGACAATTGACAATTATGGATAAGCGCTATATACATGCCATTTATTTATATTTATTTGTCTAAATGAGTCTAGTACTGGCAATTCTGATGAAACAGATGATGAAAGCTGGTAGACAATGGTTATGTATCAGATGTGGATGACATTTTAATTGACTTTAATTTTAATGATAAAAGTGGTGATTACAGGAGCGAAAGTGAAAGAGCTCTGTACACACCTTTTTCTTATCATTTTGATTCTTTGAAAGAGGAAACTCCCATTGCATTGTATACAAAAACTATGACTGCTCTGGTTTACAAAAAAAACAACCAAAAAACCCCAAAAAAATATCTCTTGAAGGGAGATGGTTAAGCATTTCATAGCCTGTCTCAGGATTAAAATATCCAAAGAAACTCATGTTGTTTCTAGTCTAGCTTGGGAAATCTTTGATCATGCTTGTGATCAGTATCTACTTGGATTTGGCTCATGTAGTTTCTATTTTGGTTTGTTTGTTATCTTTCTTTTTTGTCAAAAGGACAACAACAAATAGAGCACTCCGTTGGAACAGATCACTCCATTGGAATAGAGCACTACGTTGGAATAGAACATACAGCATCACTACCCAGCAGTTGCAACTTTCACAACGTGATTTAAAGTCCATGCAGTTGCAGTGACTAACTACAACTAAAATATATTTAACTGTCAAACCCCACTCTTGAACTTTTTGGTGCGGTTAATCGCATGGAAAAATGAATGACGCTAATCACAAAATACATTCAACCTTACCAACAACTTTTCCGGTTTGGACGACATATTTGCCAGTTTGAACAACAGCAGCATTTATCTTCTTGCCCCTCTCGGTATTTTGAAATGTACTGAAGACAAAAACATGGAATCATTACATATAATATAAACTACATAAATCTCCTTACGCTGATCTCTTGAGATAAATAAACCTTCATTCAAATTGCATTTTCAATTTCTAAAGGAGCAGCAACAAGTGCCATATCCATAGGAAATATAATATTATGTTAAAATGTAGGTATTTGGATGCAAAGATGAAGACTCTGGATAGAGATCAATGGCGAAAGTTTGCCCTCACTTAACCTTACACTGAAAGGTAGAAAGAAATTGGTAAAGAAAGAAAGAAAGAAATGTTAAAATGACTTCCTCTGTGTCTAATAGAATGTACAGTTACAGTTCAAAAGGGGTCAAGAGAAGCAAGTCAAGCAAGTCATCTACGTTCGTATATCAAGACAAACAATGGATTGATGCCTGCCAGAAGCTAAATAAGATGTATGGAAAAAAAAAGGAGTGAAAATGGTGTAGCCCCAAGTGCAAAACAAGCAACAAAACAAAGGCCTTTGCGTATCGAACCAACCACACCGCTCTAATTCTATCAGCTTGAGATTATCAACTTGTGTTTAATGTTTTCTGTGCTTGTTGGCTGATGAAGGGGGAACCTGAAATGTTCTTTGCTTTGTTAATCGTTTTACACTTGGGGCTACACCATTTTCACCTTTTTTTTTGTATATCAAGACAGGCTCTTCAATATTTATCATTTTTTTCAATTTGTCCTTAATGGTAGTGACAAAAATAACACATTTCATATATATCTGTATGCATCTTATGTTTACTCACTGGTTGAATCTATTTCTGACATCAGACATGCTAAGGTTGCCCTGAAATGGATGCCTGGGAATGCAAAAAGATATCAATGGTAGTGATATGGATAGCAACATTGGTGTTAGACCTACTCTATTGTACAATTTACGTTTTACAATTCTAAATATAGATTCTTATGTTTTAAAAACAACAAAACCACTAAATGAACTTGCAAAGTCTTTCCCCCCCACATTGACAGATGGTGACAGCATCTAAAATATGACAAATTCTGAAAAGATTGACATACTTTTGAATACCTCAAGAACAAATTTTCAGACCGATACTGTGTCGTAATACCTGTCACATATGACTGTCAGTAAGTAGGAACA
The DNA here is from genome assembly GCA_030265205.1 of Dirona pellucida. Classification (NCBI taxonomy): domain Eukaryota; kingdom Metazoa; phylum Mollusca; class Gastropoda; order Nudibranchia; family Dironidae; genus Dirona; species Dirona pellucida. Next base: position 12,991 of record JARDUL010223808.1, read on the forward strand.
GTGTTTTTACAGTAATGCAGGCAAACAAAACGGACAGTACGTTTATCAACTCTTAAGACATCAAAGCTGGACAAGAACTAGCAAATTTCTTGGTTAAATTACAAAATAAAATTAAGCAATGGCTTAGCATCAGGTCACATAGTGAAGTAGTTTCAGGGTTAAAAGTATAAAACAAGGATATGTGGTAAATACTAAACACCACAGATTTTTTTCAATATGATATTGAGATACACAAAAGTAGACAGAAAAAAGGACAATCAGTGTGTTTCATTTGTGAAATAGCTGCTATTTACCCAAGTGGAATATCTTTAAGGAGAGGATGTGCTTCCCTCTTCCAGTGTCGGAAGTTGTGGGTTGTCTTCCAAGCTGACAAAAATGCAACTCCAAAATCTTCCAACAACTTTGAGTCTGATAAGTTTGTGAAGAGAGGGGGAAATAATTGTACAACAATGACACTATCAAAGTAATAAATAGTCAAAACATACTAAAAACATGCATACCAGGATTTGCTCTTTTCAAAGATGATAAACAAAACCCCATTTAAATGCATTCAAATCATTACAGACAAAGAATAAAATTCATTTCCCAAATTCTGTCATTATCAATGTGGTCCATGTTTACCAGTCAGATTTCATGCATCCCAATGACTTTTAGTGGGGTTACATCAACAAGCTATTCAAATAGACACCATTTTTGCTTGAAGTAAAAACAAGAGTAAGATGCCGAAAACTCCTTTGTTGATTGATTGGATGAAGTTCAAGTGCTGCCACAGAGGTGAGGACGTGTAATAGTTTATACATTTTCACCCAAACCTCTTAAAATTGGCTCAGGTGGCATCTCCCAGCTGTCATGACACTCAGGAGTTACTGCTAAGGTAGCAGCAAAGTGTATAAATCTATAAACTGCATGGACCTCATGGTACATTGTTATCCAATTGTTTGTCCAACTGGTAAAGGTGTTTGGATGCAGTAGGCTCATCACCTGCTCGTCATATTTTCCTGATGCAGTCTTTCTAGCCATGTGTTTGGGTGACGAGAGGTGTAGTCCTTGTTGACATTTGGATTTACTTCCATTTGTCATTCGCACCCTTCAGAGCTCTTAAGATTAAATTGATTATTTAATAGGAAAAATAAATTCTCCCATCATTAGCTATGGTATATATATATATATACATATATATATATGTTTACAAATTTTCACACGTCTAATGCTTTTTGTTTTTAACGCAAAAAAGCCAACAAAACAACAACAAAAAAAACACTCATGCACACACACAACTCAAAAAGTTCATAAAATAGTTGACACTTAAGTTTCAATTTCAATATACACAAAAATTACAGCAAAAATAAAGAGCTTACCCTCCTGCAGAACCGTTGACAACAAAGAGTTGATGTAATGTTTGAATTGGGCTCGGATCCATTCCTCACTGCCCTCCCATTCTGAAAAAAATAATAAAATAAAGCAGACTCATGAGCTTTTGAAACCTATGCAGTCAGTGTATCACAATGTTTCAACGGGACAAAAATATGAAATATGACGATTTTAGTTTATAAAATGATGTATCGTATTTCACACTGAGAAGAAAAATTTAATCGATAATTCATTCAGACCCGTTTTTTCCCACACAGAGATATAATCTCGATCAAATATTAAAATAAAACATAAATCCCCCTTCACAAAATGGTGAGCATAACATGTATATTTATAAGTATGTAGGAGGGAAGGAGGGTGAAGGGGGAGGGGGGAGGGAGGGGGTGGAAGGGGTGCATACCTGTTCCGTCCATAAAAGAACCCTCACTATCCTCCGTCACGGTTTTAACCAAATATTCGGCAAATCGAAGATCAGCGGTGGTAAGGTTCAATTGGCGTTGAAGTTCTTTGTCTCTTATATCAATTTTACCATCATCAACCTGCAATGAAAGGGAACAAAGACAAATTATATAAACCAAAATGTGTTTAAAAACCCAAACAAACTCCTGAACTAAACCAAAACCAAACAAAAACAAAAAAACCAAAGCTGCCACTCATTTCCATACTATCATTCTTTTAACCATCAGTACCCGTTCTCTATTCATTCATTCATTCTACAATGAAATAAATGTACTGTCCTCCAAAAATTTGTTATACTAGTCATTCAGTAATGCAATATCAAATCTTGTATGAATAACTAACATTCGAAATGGTTGGCAGCTCTAAATGAGAGAAAGACTTACTTCAATGAGTACATCAATCAACTGTCGCCTCTGCTTGAATAAGACATTGGTGGCTCCAATCGTAAAGCAACGGGTGTTCACATCAGTCAAAATGTCATGGTATTGAAGACTTAGATATGGGTATAGCACTGAACCCTATTAGGGTTAAAGAAAGACAACAAGAAAAACATAATATCAGTAATATATTAAAAACAAATTTAGTGATTAATCCTATACTTCTCTCAAAGTGCCCAATTAACATTTCCAGATTTAATACTTTTACTTTTATGCAAATTTTAGAAAGTCCAATATCAGCGATTACTTTAACCAGCAAATTTTAATAACATACGGAATCAACTGTAGACAATTCTTTTACATTTAGGCATGAAAGAAACCGACCCTAACTATAAAACATGTGTTACATTGTCTCCAATGAGCCGCATGTCAGGAATCATCAATCCAAGCAATAGCCGTTTTTTTGTTTTTCCTAGTCAGACATTGAAACATTTTTTTATCCCAAAAAACTGATTTTAATAGACCACCATAGTGCAAAGCATTGTGCTAGCTTCAAAATGTTTTCACCATCAATGACAACTTTTTTATAGGATACCAATTATTCAGAATATGCCAAATTTCCAAAATGCGACCCATTAGGGTTGGTCGCAACAAATATATTTCTGATATCCAGTAGAAAAAAAAACTCTTACATTTGTGAAGATGGCTAAAGGGTGCCCATAGCCATCTTGTTGTAGAATGACCTCTCCTTCTATAGGGTGAACTGTCGAGCTGTCTCCATCAACTCTCCCTTTAGACTTTTTGTTAAAAGCCGCTGACAGTTTCTCTTTCATCCTTCCTGCCTTCCCTTTAGGCGAACCTGACTTGCCCTTTCTCCTTTTGTCTGGCGTATCACTTTGGCTTGTGGATGTGCTGTCTGATGACACTGACTCTCTTCCACTCTCTTCTGCATCCAAAGAACCTTTGCTCGTGAGCTCGCTATTCAAAACTTGTACGTCCTGTTGAGATGTTTCTGATATGGAGTTTTCCTTTACAGTTAAGATATCCTCTTCTACGTCTTCATGAAGACTCAATTGAAGATGATCCTGTTCCCAGGAAAAACAGTCTTCATTATCAATTTCTAAGAGACTCTCAGGGGAATCAAGCTCATCAATACTTTCTCGTTTCTCTTTCAGAGTCTTTGTACCGCTTAATGTTAAACTGTTCCTCTGTGCATGTGACGTAGTGCTTTCTATTGCACCAGACATAATATCAAGGCTAGCCATTCCAGACTGAACAGCTTCAATTTGTGTAATTTCACTTATATGAGCCAATGGACTTTCTTCTTGAGAGGGGACTTCATTACTTTTACTTTCAGATTCTGTTAAAGAATCTTTTTTACTACGGTGTTGAATATGTACACTGAGCTTATCTGAATCATTTGAGCTTGACCGCCTCGCAAGAACCCTTCCAGATTGTGTGTTGTCTTGATCCAAAAAATTTGGCGAATCGGCTTTCTTTTCCCTTGGACTGTCTACAGGTAACGATATGGATGCAGAGTTATTATCACAGACTGAGGAACCAATTGGCTGTTCTGGGTAGTTTTGGCTTTGACAATTTTGCATTTTGAATTTCATGTTCTTATCATCATTTTCTAAATCATTCGGTAATGACGATGGACCACGAGGAATGGTGAGGGATTCAGGAGCTTCCTTTGTAAGTATTTTGCTTTTTTCAATTTCTCTCTCATTGTCAGCAGAAATGCCATCACTGCTGTCACTAATGTCCAGGCTGTGTGTTGAGTCATCCATAGTCGCTGCATTGTTATTGGAGGAATGATAACGAACTTCCAAGAATTGATCACATTCATCCTGATTTTCACTTATGTTGGCAAGGGTTAGGGTCGGTGAAACAAGCTTGTTCCACTGGTTGCATGCTTGTCCAAGACCATTTTCCAACATACCTGTAGAAATTATAGATTACTATGTTACTAGTGATGAAAATGACATTATAGCTGGACTGACATATCAATTCAAGGCAGATTTTGTGAATGCCATTTATCAATTATTCCCTGATCAACACTATAGATGAATCACATTTTTAAAAAAGGGGATTTTCTACTTCTGACATCACGATCATTTCTCTAGTTGTCTCTTGAATCATGTTGTGTGCTAAACTTGCCTGAGGACGACAGAAATGGCAGTCTGTACCTCTTATTATCTAATGAGGGCAATCTTTCACCACCTCTTTTGTAAAGAAGAATTAAAATGATGATCATATTATATGTCTATCATGATAAAATCTCTATAATTTGAATTCAATTCTTTCTGCTGCATATGTGTCCTTGTATTCCACGTATTGATGGTGCAATCATCATGACATCAGGATTTCATATTTTTCGTGGGTTTTTTGTTCTAAAATAGAACCCCTCAATTAGACCAGCCCTCAATAGGACGAGTTCACCCACTATCATTTTCCAAATTTGGTTTTCCAACCTTGACCTTGGCAAATCAGGGGGTCTCAAACAAAGCTAGCTTTTTTTTGTGACTCTGAAGGCTTTACCTAACTTGGCTCATATTTTGCTCAGTTTTCTCCAAATTTTCCGATGTGTTGTCGTTTTCTTCTGTATAGAGCATTATCATAATCCTATGGAAACCTACTTTATAGTTCGTGGCAATAAATTTAAAGAAAATTGAAGAAAAATTTAAATTTCTACGGCCTTACCTGGACTTCTCTACGCTAGATTAGAATAGAATAGTCTAGACAGTGAAAATATATCATTCATTGCCTCTGGGTTTGGTTCTACCTTTGAGCTCACTTTTTGCACCTATTGTATTTATTTTATATCTCTTAACATAGCCCACAATCTATTTGATTCGTTATTATAATTGAAAGAATCTTTTTGAAAATAGTGAAAACGCTAGAGGCCAGACTGATCTAGGTAAGCAAGTTTTGACAATCAGCTGATATGGTAAACAATCCAATCGAGTGTCTTTGTTGTTATTTCTGTTAAACCCATTTCATGTCTATTTGTGCCTGTTTATAGTC
>JARDUL010223919.1:0-15765 GCA_030265205.1 Dirona pellucida
CTCTCTCTCTCTCTCTCTCTCTCTCTCTCTCTCTCTCTCTCTCTCTCTCTCTCTCTCTCCCCTCCCCCCCCCCCCCATTCTCCCTCCCCGTCCTCCTACCCTGCGACCTCCCATCAGCTTTTAGCCAGCTTCTGTGATAGTTTGGTGTCTGCTCTGATGTTGATGATTATTTTCCTTTTGCTAGTATTATTTCTCTGATTTTAGAGATTTTTTATGAAGTTTTCGTTATTGTGAAAATGCAGTTTTGGCATTCTTTGTATATCTCCGAAGACAAAATTTAGAAAAAAGTATAATATTTTGTCAATCTTTATAAGAATGCCAGAAATGGAATATGGCAATATATGAATGCAATACAGATGTAAATGTTTTTCTGACAATGGAAGTGGAAGGCAACTCTAGAGATGTAAGGATTGAAATAAATTCTAGTTATTTTATTTGGTTTGCTCACTTGATGTAAGATATATTTGCTCACTGTTTTTAGTCGTTTTTCGTAGCTAAACATTTTGTTGGTTTTTTATTTTTACATTTTATTTTTACTCCTTTACCCCCATACCGCACCGGTGTCATGGAAAAAGTGTACAGTATTTTAAGTTGCTTTCTTTTTATTTATTTTGTTCTTGTACCCTGTTTATTGCTTTCTTTTTATTTTATTTTGTTCTTGTACCCTGTTTATTTCATACATTATAGAGGCTCTTCTAGCAAGCTTGAATGTGAATGAAAAACCAGACAATGAAGCCTCATGTTCCGGACTCAGTGCAAATGAACGTTGTGCTCCATCCACGGCAGACAAGGCAGTTTTAGGTTTCAATCAACCGTACTTACCTTGCGATACAAAGCGTCATTGTGGTGGAGTGCCATCGGCCACCACTAGTAAGAACTCCCGGATTAAAATACCCGTCAAAAGTAATGATAAGATTCCAGGTAGGAACATTTTATCGGGTGTGTGTATTGTATTTCAGCATGCTGTGTGTTACAAACTATGTTTGATGTCGTCTGGTAGACATAGCTGTACTATAATAATGAATAGTAAAATAGACACATGATATAAAGTCCATATAGCTCCATCCACGGCAGATAGAAAGGCAGATTTAGGTTCCCAACAGGTCTAACCCTGTGATGGAGTGCCATGGGTTGCCATCGGTCACCATCAGAAAGAACTCACGTCTTGTAAAAGGTTACAGACTGTATAATCAATCTTTACCTTTTTTACATTATCATCAATTTGTAATAGATTTAGATTGAATTTTTCTCTTTTAAATTTTGGACTTTCAAGAACTTATCTTAGTTTATATTTATACAACCTTACTTCCTCATTTTGTTGTTTTTTCCTTCATTTATTTTTGTTGTGTGTGTTCTTGTATGCTTCTGTTTCTGTATTCCATTCATTCAGCATTGTGTATATCTATTTTTGCAATATTACTTTGTCAGACTATTCGTGAATGAGCTTATGTTTGTACTTTCTTCAAAGTACTGGTGTCCGGATGGAAACCTTACATTGATGTTCTGGGGTGCCTCAGTTTGTTTTGGGGTTTTTAGGAGATAAGATTTTATGAAAACTTTTGTCTTCAGTCACTCACTTCTTTTTTTCTTTTTTTTCCTTTTGCAAGTATCAACCAAACCAATGAAAATGAAAAATCTTCCTATGGGTGTCGGGAGGGGAAACAGTGGAACTCTCCCACGAGCTCACAGTGGGAGGGAAAGAAAGACCTCAGCGTCATCTTCTCCTGGATCCTCACCAGTGCCTCGTCGCAGACCTGGACATTCTCGACAAGCTTCTCAGCCAAATGTGAGTTTTGTTACTAATCCTTTATAAGCAACTAAGTTTATGTTGAATGCTTAATGCCTCTTACCAGGACCTGGAACCGTTTGGTCCGGATTTCCATTTGAGGTCTGTCTGATATGGTACAACCTGTTTAGCATAGCCATCAAAGTCCTTAGATCACACACACCACACCACCACTACAAAGAAGTGGGCTCCATAGGTCAGGAGTAGTGCTTTGTATCTGTCTTTGAAAACGTCCCATTCCACCATGAAGGGATCCACTTATGTTTGTAAACAGATGAATATGTCTACTTGCCCATGGCTGTCTATTTTGCTATATTTGGATGTCTAATTTGATTAAACTCGAGCATCTATAATGATTTATTTTTTCCCTCCATCATTTCTCAGATTCGTAACGCTGCCACTCAAAGAGATCTTCAAAACATAAAGTTGAAAAATGTTGACAAAAAATTGGCTGATGTCATCCTGGGTGAAATTGTTGACCAAGGTCCTCCGGTTTCATTTTCTGATATAGGTAGGCAGACGTTGAATTTTATTCTATCACTCAAAGTGTGATAAGTTCACATAAACTTCACTCATACAGACCATACAGATGGTTGAGTGGGTTGAGTCTTGAACAAGGTATATGTGTTACAGGCAAGACTGAGAGTGGTTTGACCGCAGGTTTGAGATTGTGAGGTCTCGGGTTTGATTCCTGGAAATACAGAAACACAGGGTCAATGTGGAGTCCTTTGGATTTATTCTTTGCACATATTCTCTCACTTGACCCTGATGTGAATGGGTACCTAGCCACTTGTACAGGGATACAGACTATACACACATCTTTATCTTTAAATCATACATGGATTTGTGACCAGACACAGACTGGTTACAGGTTTCGGATATACCTAGATATATATATATATATAGATATATATATATATATATATTAAATGCTAATCGTAATTTTTTTAACTTTCTCATTCCTCTACCTAAAATGCTTGTTCTTTTTCCCTTTGGCCGACACCAAAGCCGGACAGGAGGCCTCCAAGCAAGCCTTACAAGAAATAGTCATCCTTCCAGCTCTCAGGCCAGAGGTGATAATATTTAACATTTTTTATATCTTTAACGTAACAATGTATTTAAACTTGTCAAAGTGCAGTGAATTAATGCAAGGTTAGAAAAAGAGACAGTAGACAAGGTCATGAAATATATTGTCGAAAGCAGAAATCAAATAGCAACCATTGCTTCACTGGCAATAGCAACACTCAACCCTAGTGAAATAAGAGACCTTGACTTGAGAGCCCGAAGTATCATATCGAGGTATTAACCTCAGCATGAAAGATGTATAATTGTTAAGATTGATATTTTTAAACAAACAAACAAAACAACCTGTCATGACTAAATGAAATTGAAACTGATGAATTTGTGAAAGGCAAATATGAGAAAAGTTATAAATCTTACTTTTTTTAAAGTCTATTTCTCCCATGCAATGATTTAATTTGTTTGGAAGCCATCCATACGTATGAGGACCAATAGCGTATGAGGACCAGTAGCGCAGCAACTTGACAACCTGAACACAGCACGTAATGTTAAAAGTGGAGGGAAGTAATGTCAGAAACTGTAGGAGAAAGGATGGGAATTGAATTAGTTGATGCAAAGATAAGGTCTTGTGGAGCAATTGATTTGTTGTAATTAAACCTAAAACTTGAAGGCATAATAGGCATTGCTAAGGAAAGAAAATAACGTTAAAATGCTATCAATATGACGACTGTTGTCATTTTCTCCATCATTTTACAGCTTTTTACCGGACTAAGAAGTCCAGCCAGAGGTCTTTTGTTGTTTGGTCCCCCAGGCAATGGGAAAACTATGTTGGTAAGGTTGACTTTTTCGTTTTGGAAGATAAATGTTTGGGTTTTCATTTTTTGATCTCATTTTTTTATTTGTTTTATTTGTTTTATGTCTTGTTTGAGGGCCTTGGAGTACTTTGTGGATTTGTGGGCCATATAAATTGTTTGTCGAGTCCCATTCAATCAAACCGCTGAAAGCATCATAGGGGCCAGTCATATGTCAAGCTCTGAAGGATGCTCATGACAAATGGAAGTAAATCCAAATGTCAACGAGGACTACACCATTATCATTCATGGCTAGAAAGACCCTGCATAAAAAAAGTAATGTCTCGTTGTCTTGGGTTCCAGGACACCAAATGGATAGGAACTCAATGCAATGGGTCTGTATTATTATATAGATTTGTTTCTGTTGCCAGTCATGCAAATATTGTAACACCATTTAACATGTTTTTAAACTTTACTACTTGAAGGAAATGTAACAATGGTATTTTAAGATTTACAACTTTGTTTGTTTGGTTTCTTTTTCCAGGCAAAAGCTGTTGCCAGTGAGTCCAAATCTGTGTTTTTTAACATCAGTGCTTCTAGTCTTACTTCCAAATGGGTGAGTGCAGTGTTCATTCTTTTCTTTTTTCATATTTATTGGGAAAATAGTTTTCTTTTTGGTGCACGTTTGTTAAGATAAGATAAGATAATACTGCATTTCATCCCCATGGGGAAATTCTTTGTACAGACATGAATAAAAAAGAAGCTATCAAATATTTATGTTCTTGCCAATATGGATGAGATTTGCATATAATAATAAGCATTTTCTGAAAAGATTGTGAAGGCATTATATCATTTTGATTGTAGATTGCAGGGGAAGAGATGGAGGAATTTATATCAGAAGATATAGATGGGAGAGGAATTAAATTTGTTGATGTAAAGAAAAGGAGTTGTGATTGTGACTTTTTGGAGGAAATTTATTCACAGTAGTCTACTTTATTTTTATAGATGCACACAAAATGGTCTAATATTTTCATTTACAATGTGTGGGATTTGATTAGTGCTTCGAGTTTTGCTTCGAGAAAAAATCCAATCTCAAAGTCAAATAGCATCTATACTATACTCTATGAAAATATTGATGTAGATTGATTTCTGTTAAAAATACTTGAACTGAATTGATTTTATTGTAAGTAATTCAGATGATGATGATTATATTCTACGTAGGTTGGAGAAGGTGAAAAACTGGTACGGACCCTTTTTACCGCAGCACGGGAACTGCAACCTGCAATCATCTTCATAGGTAGGTGACAGGCACCTTTTCATTTTGTTTATAACATTCGTCATCACTTTAGCCATGAGTGTCAAATTATCTCAGATTTTGGTCGGATTTCCCTAGGGAAGTGATCGACCCTTCCTCTTTGGGATGTCGGAGACCAAGACTTGACCTTTGGATCTTTTCATCTGAACCCGTTTCCATATGAACTGGAAGAAACTATGAGTTTCCTCAAAATTAGACCCTGGTGCTATGGTGCCAACGGGAGAAACTCACCTTCTACACTATTGTGTCACTTTGTTATAGAATTTTTTGATTAATGAAATTTTATAGAAAGGAATTCTCATTCATCCAATGTCTGCTTTTCTTGATGACTTTGGCCATTGATTAAAAAATGTTTTTCATAAACAGATGAAATTGATTCTCTATTATGTGAACGGAGGGAGGGAGAGAATGATGCAAGTCGAAGACTCAAGACCGAATTTCTAGTCCAATTTGATGGGGTGAGAACATTCAGATTTCTAATTGATCAGTTCATTTAGTTATTAGCTACTCACTTGAAAATATAAGTTACACAACTAAGACAGATTGTGACATCCAAGTTACCAAGATTCACAATTATAAGTTTTTAGAATGTTAACAATACAAAATGTAAAAGTTTTCACTGAATATTGGGTTTTTTATTGACAACAATCAAATGTCATGTCACAAATTGTATTCAAACGATAACAGTCACTCATTTATGTTAGGCCTGTTCGTATTTGGGGCATTTTATTATGTTAACTTTCTTTGTTTGGGGTTTTTTTCGACTAATATAAACGTGTTGTAAGCTAAGTGACCACTATAAAGAGTGAGTGAAGAGATTGATGTGGAAAGATGTATAATTTCATTTTGTTTCTTCCCCTCTTCAGGTGTCAAGTAGTTCTGACGATCGTGTTCTTGTAATGGGTGCCACCAATCGCCCGCAGGAATTGGATGATGCTGTTTTAAGGTAAAGGGGAAGGATGGAGAATTGGTTGAAGGTTTCTGTCTACAATTTGGATACCATATTTATATCCTTTTTCTTTTGGTGTGAAAACAAAGTAAAACGGATGTTACCAATGATTGAACATTGACCACATGCAATACCGTTTATCTATACGAGGATTAAAAGCAGCTATGTTGACACTCCAGTCAATCGTGAATATCTTAGGGTTTGTGAGGACACAAGTCAATTTTAAAATCATAATGTACAAAAAAAGAGCATAGGCTACTTATTTCATCACCATAAAATGAATATTGTTATTTCTTTCCTTCCACAGACGTTTCTCCAAGCGTATTTATGTGACAATGCCAGACTGCAACACACGTAGATCCATGATGGCCCACCTCCTTACCAAACAAGGCAATCCTCTGGGACAGAGAGATCTAGATACTTTAGCAAGGTTAGTTACAATTGGTGTAAGGATGAAGGCTGATGATAAACAGAATAATACTAGAAAAATGTTGTTTTGCTAGAAAGAGGCACAAGGCTTAAAGAGAAAAAAAAGAAAGACTGCCAAGAACGACAGTAGCGGAGACAGTTGATGTCAGGGGCGTAGTATAGAACCGTCTCCGCGTTTTGAATTTAAAAGATATTTTTGTCTATTGTCTCTTTCTGGCACTTCAACATTTTTTCAATATTACTTAGTTATGCTTTTATATTCTGCTGATCCACGTGAATATTTATTTATTTTCTCACATCGTTTATTGTGCCAACTTCCTTTACCTACATTGCCATTTCGTACACAGGCTGCAAACTAGGGGACTTGGACATTGTAACAATACCTTTCCATGACTTAATTGTACATTGAAATTGAAGTTAATGAATTTGGCACATTGGCTAAAAGACAGTCAAATAGTTACATTCTAATTTATATTATTTTGCTTTTTTACTGTTCTTTTTACCTTTTGCAATTTGATTACTGGACCAAGTATATATATATTATGTGCCAACAGTAATTTACAGCAAAAGATTTGACTTGTAATTTTAATCGATATCTTGTCCCTTGTATTTTTATGTTTGCCTGTAGTTTAGAATGCTAAAAGACTTCCATTTGTTTTCCCTTCCAGACAAACAGATGGGTATTCAGGGAGTGACCTGAATGGCTTAGCCAAAGACGCTGCCCTGGGCCCTATACGGGAGATCAGTGTGTCAGAGCTCAAGTCTATGGATGCCAACAAGGTCAGTCAAGGGAACACTTAGTTCTTTTTCATACATATACTCAATCTTGTTTTGTTTTGTCTGTATCAAAAACTGATTTGATTGTATTTGAGAGATTGATTTCCCATCTAGACATATAATATATGATATTATAAAATATATAATATTCAGTGATAGCAATTTGGGTTGTTGAATTCTATCATTACTAAATCATTTTGCCTTTTGATTTTTTTTCCCCTCAGGTCCGTCCGATCCAACTGTCTGATTTCAAGGAGTCCCTCAAACGGATTCGGAGGAGTGTCCCACTGGAGACCATTTGTAAATACGAAGAATGGAACTGTCAATATGGAGATGTGACGGTTTGATGATTGATTCACCACCGTGTGGTGTCGCCTTATGCCCAGATTGTCTGATTCACTAGTCCATGTGGTTTTGGAAACTTGTTAACTAACTTGATGACGCTAGGCCTGCCTAGCCTAGCACATTTTTGTTGTTGTCGTTTGTTGCTGTCATTCATATTGTTGTCGTTATTGTCATGGAAGTCGTCTTGGATGTTACTGTCTAACCGGCTTTATATATTTGGATGATAGGATTTAATGATAACGCTGACCTCTGCTTCCTTGTCCAGATTATTTCAAATATTATATTTTGTATGTATTTCAAATGGGGGCGAAAAGAAGAATAGAGAATTGTTGTTAACACACCTGGGGATGAAGATATGAGGGCTGTAATGAAAATGTTCAAATCTATTTTATTTTGATATTTAATTTAGTTTTGAAAGCTTTGAAATCAAAGATTTCTGACGGAAGCACTTGAAAAATTTGTCGTGTAAAACTGCTGTTGGTCTTTTAGTATGCCTGTCCATCACCACATGGATTTATATTTTATTTTTGTCTCAACTGATTTCAAAAAGGTGATCTTTTAGCATTTGCCTTTGGTGTGCTTCACATTGTGTACATGTTTTATTGAGTGTACTAACTGAGATAACTTTTGAATATGATAATATGTTGTAAATGTGTATTCTGTTTTTCAAATATTTTCCCCCCATAAACACTGTGGTGAGAGTAAGGGACCATACTCTTTGTTACTGTGATGATGATTTTTCATATCAGAATATTTAAATTGATTTAAGATTGAAGATGACTTTATTAAAGCATCTGGTACTTGTAGTTCAGTTTTCCTTTTTTGTTAGGGGTTTTTGGTTTTGATTTCCCCTTTTGTATGTTAAATAAAAGATATATGTACGTATATGTGTATAGATATATGTGAGAATCAAATTATAAGGAAAGCCTGGCAAATGTTGCATGTTAGTAAATTATATATCCATGGCACGGATCCCTGTGCTCTAAGTAATGGGTTGAGAGATTCTCACTCTTTTGAGTAGTCAACATTGTTAAAAAATAATTAATTGTTTGTCTGGATTTTTTTTTGTGTGGGGGGGGGGGGGGATTAGGCACGGACGTGAAGATTGGTGTTAGAGCAGTATGTTCATGATAGAATGCATTCGCATACATTTTGTCTAGTAACCCGTATTGTTGCTACAGATACGTATTTGGGGATAAGTAGAAAATAGACGAGTTGTGATTTAGCTGTTTATTTCTGTTTTTTGGTGATAAGTTGCATTTGTGCGAGTATTGTGATCAAACAAATGATTTAAACACAGCTGACTGTACAAGTTTTTCTGTGACTGTCTTTTTGAGGTCATTCAGAATTATTGTCTGGTTTATTCCTGTGGAGGTTTATAACAAACCAGCACATTCTTTTCTCATAATCATGCATTGCCATTTTCATACTGTAGCATATCCCACTAAAATGTTTGAGTAATGTATTTTGATTTTCAATGTGTTTTCCTTGATGTGCTTTTATAGTGATATTACATAATATTTTATTGAAAACTATTTCCAAATTTTTGTAGTGGGTGTATTATTATTATTGGCCAATTCTTCTAATGACAACTAGATGCCAACTATTAATTAATCTCTGGCCATTCGCCTTATTTGGTCATGTAATTAATATGTGTAAGACTTCATGTTTTGTTTTGGGTTTTTTTTTTTACAAATGTATATGGTTCGTTGTTTATTATAAATTGGTGCATATATTGGTATGATATCTCTCCCCCCCCCCCCAGCAATGTTTGTGAGGCTCATAATTCCTATTTCTGACATAGAGCCTGCTGACTACAGAATGATGCGCTATATATAAATGCCATATATTGTTGTTATTATCATTGTTGTTATTATTATTGTTATTATTATTATTATTATTATTATTATTATTATGCCAGAGATGCCAATTTTTTATGAATTTACCGAAATGAACAAATTATGTTGGCTTTTAGGTGAAGATGTGTACAACATAGTAGACAAGTTAGCGTGAAAGAAACTGGTAAAAGTGTAAAACAAGGCATTCTTAGTGCTTTAATTCCAGAGCCAATCATGCATTATTGAGACACGTCGGTTTAAGTTGGGTGATTTATATTTAGAGACTGTTGAATTTGAAATCAAAGATGACAATGATGCTTGTGATGGATAGAGTTGAGTTGTGATTTCTAAAGAAGAGAGGCTGTTTTCTCCACATTGATGCAAAACTATTTTAAGCAACTTGTAGTCAACAACTGCAGATTGCACAATGTATATGGTCCTTTGTACTTAAATGGCTCCTTTCTCTTGTACTTAAATCTATTTGAAACTCGTACTTGTCATTGCTCTTGTTAAATTTGGCCCTTTAGGAAGTGGTCATGACCACTTGTCATGTTCATCACATCTTGTCAATGTAGCTGAAAATTCATTGAAATTTTTAGGATTTTCTCCTTTGGCTTGATTGAAAAGTATTCCTAACTATAACAGGCAGCCGGAAGAGACAATCTTTCATGTACAGAGCAACATTCAGTTCTCAAATGCTTATGGTAGAGAGATGTTGTTCTAGTATAAGGAATCTTTGATTGGAGGACTAGGAAATGATGGACAGAGAGAAGACAAAAGATTGAGACTGCTGTGGGTGTCAGTAATATTAGCAATTCTGTATTGTACTGTCTTAAGGTATCAAAGAAAGCATTAAGTGGCAATACAGTCCATTTGTCTGTACTTGTACATGATGTAGTCTATAAACACATCCTTTATCACTGTGAAAATAGATGTAGTTATTCACCTGATTTCATTTTTTACTGGGAAAGAAGACCTTCAACAGTCATGTTTTTTGGTTTGGTTTTTTTTTTGGTATTGTGTGTGTTCATAAGTTTTCTACAAAATCTGCTAGGCTGTCCTTGTTCATTTCCATTTGAATTTGACAGTTGGTGTACATAATCACCTAATTTTGACTCATGATGACAGCATATCATAATATAATTGCATGTTGAAATATTATATTCGCAGCTTTTCTCTTCCAATGCTTTTTCCGTGAATCTGCCACCGGGGACCAGCGCTGCATGTTACATTTTGTTTGAGTCAACCATATGAACTAGTCAATTTCATTTTTGCAAATATGATGTTAGAAATCTGTGTATGGCATTATATTTTATGATATGTGTTGAATATGCAGCATTCTTTTATATTAGGTGATCGTTTTACTGTTTTGTATTCTTCAGAAGACTTTTATATTTTTTATTGGAATTCCTTGCTCACGTCTTTGCAGCCAATTTTGATCTATGCTTCCTAGTTGTTAAAGTGCCATGCCCTCTTTTCTTGCTCTATTTCAATTGCAATTATTACACATCATATTTGTTTGGTCTTATTCTGTTTTTAATTTTTTTTAAGAATTAGCAGGATGAAATTTCATCTTTACACTCGTCCCACCGATTCATTGTCATTTACATCTTCTTCATTCATCATGGCAGACAAAAGGGTGAACATGGTCACTTGATTATCGTTTCTTTCATCCCTGTAGTCTTCAACATCAAAACTCACAGCTGTATTATTTATTTTTTTAAACTGTCCTATGATAAAACAAATTTTCCAAAGAGCATTTTTTCCAGGGTATGTCAAAATAATGACAGGAGGTTATTGAAACGATCAACATTCTATTGCTTTCTTACCTTGTTTTTTAACTCTTCACCATCATTAAGTCCAATGCAGTTTATATGTCCGTTCGTCACCACAAGTTCCTATTTCTGTATTTTCTACTGAAATGAAAATGTGGGTGTGGTTTTATGTTAGAGGTTATATTGTACATACATAGATATTTTCCTGATTTTTTTGAGGCTGTGCTATTGATAAGTCATGTATGTGTATGGATGGTATGTGTACGGTATAGTCGTATGGTAAATATGGAATATTGTAAATATTATGGATGCTAAATTTGACATTCAGCTTTATAGTCCTGACCATGGCCTTATGATTTGCATAACATCTGTACACGCATTTACTCTAAAAGTGACACTGCAAATTTAATAATTTTTTATGGATGTATTATTATTGATATTGTATTATTGAATTATTCAATGAAACTAAAACAATCCTTAAGCAGGCAATTCAGGATGCTGATTGATAGAATGTCTTCCCATTATTGATATCCTTTTGCAATTTTTGCCAAAGTCTGATTAATTTGATTTGAGAAAAATCCAGCATCATTCCTTTTATGGACATAAGATTGAATTACTACGTGGGGGTGTCAAGGTTGCAAGTTACTGTAGCTCAGGCCTTCAGTTTTCAAGCTGTTCAGCGACTGTGAAAATGTGTAAGTGTGTAACTAGCCATTTTCCATACGCACCTCTTCTCAGGAAGAAAAGAACGAAGAAAAATGACTTTGGCCAAAATTGCATAAGGATGATGCTATGTACCAGATAACTAAAGCTCTATGCAACTTGAAAAGCCAGCACTGTATTCCATCTTTTGGTTTGTGTGTAGAAGTCCATCAAATTTTTTTATTTTTTTCCCCCTTTCTTTTTATACAAAAGTAAAAGGTGTTTTTTTTTTGCTCCTTATAAATATGATTTCGTCTTTACCATGCATGAAGATGACTCTATTTACAATTGTTTTACTATGACGTTCATTGCATCAATTGATCCACAGAACTATTATTAATGCATTCAGATTCTTTTTATTGAAGCGCATGTGCATTTGATAGAAAGTACTGGGGTTTGGTGGCGTTGTTTTTCCATCTAGTCCTAACAACCCTTGATTGTGGAGGAAATATATTATAGGCACATGATATAGGAACCCAATGTTTAATAACCATTACTCTGGTGTGACATCCCTTGAGATATATTTTGTTCCTCTAAAATCAGCAATAAAACAATGACAAATTTAAAACAAAATTTAATTTTTGTTCCCAGAAGCTAACATTCTACGTCCCTAACATTCCTCTAATATGGTATAGTGAGGTAACAGTAACATTTTTGGAGGACAAAAAAGCCCACAAAATACTCTTATACTTCTGATTTTATATCGGGTGCTTCACATTTCAAAAGTATGTTTGTTTTGTTTACCTAAGAAGTGCTGAATAATGGGTGTATAATATATTAAGGCTTTTGTAAATGACAATAAACAGTGAACAAACGTTAAACAGTGTTGGGACCAGCTCTGCTGATACAGAGCCAGAAATTGTATGGATCAAGATTTTAAGGCAAGCAGGGGATCAGCCCACTGTCTATAAACCTTGATTGGTGCAAAGAAGCAATACGCTGTTCAACATTACTTGTATCAGGACCGGACAATATTATATTGTAGCCTCAGATTTTCACCCATCAACTATGGAATTTTTTTTAATGAATATTTTTGTGTTGATTTTTTCCATCTTTGGTTTTTACTACAGATTGAAATAAGTCATAGTGCTTGACTCAATAATCATACATAAATGCAGGAAATGTCAGTACTTAGATATCTTTGTCATCATTAATAATCTGATTTACAAAATCTGTATCAGGACTCGATACATTTGGTCAGATCCTAGATTCAGTAGGAGTGAGCCTCAAATCGTTATTGTAGAAACCATTTCATTACTTTCAGTTTCAGTGTATTATATGCCGAAGGGCCAATCTTTAAACCTTCATTACGACATCATACAATGGAAAACATACAAAATGCATTTTACATAGAAGGATTGAATATATATATATATAACATGACTACCAAAAAAATAAAACCATGTGGATAGGAATATTTTACCCGTTCCATATAGCAGAAGAATGCTTATGTAGAGTTTGTACAAATACCCACCTGTTATATATATATATACATATATATGGTACACATATTTTTGGGACGAAGATGGTTTATTGTTCCCTGTCGAGATCATCATATTTTGTGGTTAGGCTAAGATTGCCAGCCTTTTCAAGAACCTGGCTATACAAGGACAAAACGAAACAGGGTTTCTCCTAAGAAATAGTTATTGTGTCCATTTCATTTAGTGCACACAGCACACATACTAGTGTTTTCAGAGGAAAGATAATATTATGTCTATTGCCTTATGGTGTAAATCATTGACAAGTTGGATGTCATGTTATTGTTATCACCTGAATCCATCTTGAACAGGTAAAAACCTCTCACCCTAATCAGGTCTAAAACTTATAGGGTTCCATTGTGGTCGTTTTTAAGGTAGGGACTCGCTGATCATTTTTCTTGTCTTGGACACTTCAGGTTGGGAAATTAATTTGCATAATCCATGTTAACACATTACATTTAAATTCTAACTATAATTCAATAATTTGTTTCTAAAAAAAATGATTACCATATAGGGCATCTGTTCTTGTCGTATTAACTTTCTCTTCTTTAAAAAAAATAATGTTTCATTTAGTAGAGAAAGACATTGTACTTAATTGATATGCTGTATTATTGAGCTTAGATATCTCTTAATATGTGTCGTAAACTGTCATTCGTGGCAAGTTGAATTCTGGGTAATTAATGGGTACAGCATGACCCAACAGTCTCTGTCCAAGTAAAACAAAATGATATATTTTATCTTTCAGTAAAATATAACGTATAAATCTATCTCTATAATATGATTGTCATTTCTTTTAACAAAGGCAACATTGGTTGTTATCTTTAAGAAACATTGCGATATAAGCGAGGCCCGTTTAGACAGGCCTATCTGTTGGAACGTAGGCCTCCATAGCAATCTGACAAAGTGTTACAGCATCAAAGATGCTAAAGCAAATTGGGACTCTGGCAACGTAAGAAAACCTCTTGCGTAAATACTTCATTGAGGTGGGTTACGTGAGGGATATGGTAGGAAGGAAGGAACTCTGGAAGAAAGAATACTGTGTCTCATTCATGGGACATCTTCCTTTGGCCTGTGGCCACCAGTAAATGCAATAGTAATAATGACCTCCTGTCCGAAGCTATGTCGACTTGAGTGGAAATATAATCATTGAAGCTAATTTACATACTTTATATTTTCACAGGCCGGTGTTCAACTTTTTTTCAGCTACTTCAGGACTTAAACCTTTACCGACTGGGTGTTAGACATTCATATCGACAGTATGTTTGTATAACGTTTATCTCAATAATTCCATATATTATGCTAATGATACTGTTCATATTTCAAAATATGTTTGTAATCAATATAGTTAAAGCTGAAAGTAAAAAAGACAATCAGGTTGTTTTTTTGAGTCATCATCAGTGTGAAATTACTGTAGCCCTTAAATAAAGTGTTAAAGATTGGGCAGTGTTTCTGTGGAGGGTGGCATTGGAATGACTGTCTTGTCTAAACTGGCCTTGCATATCAGCAATATAAAGGAACTTTTTGAATATTTTTTTTAGCTAAAATTAAAAGTGTCTATTATACCCATGTAAAAGTAAAAACCATTTTGAAACACCCTTTCAAAATGTAGCAAAGTGAGAAAACTTATAGCAATTAGATATTTTATTCTACATATTTTGTCATGTAAATATATATATACAACAGTTTTGAACCACTCTTGTAAAAAAAAAAAAAAAGTGAGAAAAATGATCGCAATAAGGTATTTTATTCTACTACGTACTTGGTCACAAAGTTATATATTATTACTAACTACTAAATCTATTTTTAGCTGACACCACCCACTGTATTAGTTTGAGCTCATTCATAAAAAAAACATAATTATACTCCTGCTTGAACAAAATGCACAATGTCTTTTGGTTTCAATAAATGGAAATTGCAATTACATGGAAAAAATTTGACTTTGTCCATTCTTATTACCATGTCAGTGTTTTCATGTTAAACGACTGTTCATAATAATGATAATAATAATGTACATTTCTTTAACGCTTATTCATGATCATCACCATGCTCTAAACGCTTTACACTAGCACATTTGCCTCGGGAAAGCAACGGAACACTTAATACGTCACACGCTGCTTATTAAGCGCGAATACAATTTTTGGACAAGGACAACACTGCTGCTTACATCCAAGGGGACCTCCGAATTTACGTCCGTCTCAGATAGGATGAGATAAGTTGGGCAAAGTGTCTTATATCAGGACACAAGTGCCGGCGAGCCATACATTTCATTATGTATAAATATTGTTGACAGGTTTAGATCCTAGGCGGTTACCCATCTATTCACTAGCCATGATGAATGTTGCTTGTCAACACCAACTGTTGAGTCTTGCTCACTGTTCGGCCACCAACGCCCCATAGATCTTGTATAGAAGATTGAATATGTATCATGCTTTGGTGATAAAGTTGATGTGGATTTTTTTTGTGTATTGTTCGTTTTTTGGGGGGTTTTTTATTATTTGGGGGGGGGGGGGGGGGCTGATTAAAACTTATTTTAATTGAATCAAATCAATATAAATGAACA